>JALIZH010023808.1:0-47707 GCA_030522465.1 Rhipicephalus appendiculatus | reverse complement strand
TGCGTCATCGTCATCTTTATCACGTGGAGTGGGTACATTCCACTAGACGTGGCTACCTACCTACCAACCTACCAACCTACCTACCTACCTACCTACCTACCTACCTACCTACCTACCTACCTACCTACCTACCTACCTACCTACCTACCTACCTACCTACCTGCCTGCCTACCTACCTACCTACCTACCTACCTACCTACCTACCTACCTACCTACCTACCTACCTACCTACCTACCTACCTGCCTACCTGCCTGCCTACCTGCCTACCTACCTACCTACCTACCTACCTACCTACCTACCTACCTACCTACCTACCTACCTACCTACCTACCTACAACAACAACAACAACAACAACTACACAGAGGAGGGACAGACCCACACCCTAAGGAGCTTCGCCCCTAAAAGAAAAAGGCTATTGACCACGTCTTGCGTGTCAACGTCCTGACCTGCCATGATTTCAATGTTGTTCTCGGGGATAGCCCATACCCACTATCGGAATCGGCCAGGGACCAACCGACAGGAGAAAAATGCTGTAAATATGTTCAATGAAATCTTTGGGTACAGAACAAAAACGCACGTTAAAAATAAATGCCACTCTTGCCCTGTGGCTTCAAACGAACAAAACAAATTAACAGGTCGGAAAGTTCTCAAATTTTTCGCTACATATTCGTGCTAATGGTCGCAATGAAATCTTGCGTAAATATCTTAGTGAAAAGCTATGAAAAGGACAGAAAATAGTATGGAAGCTCTCTCTTCAAGCATTCGACCAACCTTCGGACGAATAAAATTTATTCGACACATACAAATCGGGAAAACGACGGCAAGCTGTGATAGGTAGGAACTTTTTTTCATGATTTTCAGCAATACTGACATCTAGCGTGTTCCTACTGCACACAGCCCATGTAAAGTTTGACGACTTTTCTCCGCCAGTGCTGCTATACCCTGTATTTTTCCAAATGATGGGGCTTTTTATGATCAGTTGGCTGTGGTGCTTTCTATTATTAATTCAGCGAGTAGGCTGAAAAGCACATATATTTCTTGTTCACTCAGAAGATTTCTTGACATTTTCCATGCCACTTTCTAAGGTTTTTAACAATATAACGGCCCACTAACTTTTCTCTTTAGAAGTCTCATGCGGTGGACAATATGTTTAGCTGAAAGGCACGATTGAAACATGCAGTGAGTTGGGTACTGTGAAGATAAGACAGGCAGGGTCGTATACACTTGCTCATTTATTCTTTATGTATACGGGGTAGTAACAGCTTACAGAGTCATCAGAGTCGTGTTGCTGTGCTGTATTTGCTGTCACTGTATGTACTATGGTGCTATAGGTTACGTTTGGAGAAAAATGAAAAAAAAAAACCTTGTGTAATCAGGTTTAGGCGTCTCTTAATGAAACACTCAGGTTTAGACGTCTCTTAATGAAACACAATCAGGTTTAGGCGTCTCTGAATGAGCTCCAAGGTAATGTGAAGTCCTCCACTGCCGCAAACATGATAATCAAACTGCAGTTTTTGCAAGTGAAAGCGCATGTTGCACATTAGATTATATCTGTCGTGTTATGAAGAAGAATTCCATTATGAATAAGCTCTATTTCACGTACTTCTCGTGCCGTAGATAAGTACCGCAGACGCAGCTGTTATATACCTTCCTCTTCAGTTATAGTGGTAAACTAACATTCATGATTTGAGAATGCTTGCCGAATGTGCTCCACCCCATTCTTATTCTTGTAGATATTTCACTCTACGATTCTGCTTCACGGTTACCTGTCTTAAGTAGACGTATTCTTTTAAAACTTCCAGTGTCTGAATATCTATCGCAAAGGGTTGTTCTCTACCGAGACTGTTGCATATTACTTTAATTTTATGCATATTAATTTTCAAACCTACTCTTCTGCTTTATTTGTGTAAATCAGCAATCACGAGTGGTAATTCGTCCCCTGAGTGACTCATCAATACAATGACATCAGCGCATTGCTGGTTATTTAGGTACTCGCCATTAACCCCTATTCCTAACTCCTCCCAATCTAGGGCCCTGAAAACCTCCTGTATGCACGCGGTGATTAGCAGAACGTCAGAACGTGAGAACTACGCCCGCTTTACAGAACAGTGTGCTCAAGTAAAGGTTACAAAAATGACCCTTGATGATACCTTCATGATAAAAAACCTGACAATGGGCTAGTCGTTAATCATGAAGAACTTTCTATTTGCCAAACTAAAAAAGTGTAATAAATACGGCGAGGTGTTTTCCCTGTGTCTATTGTCGCCGTGTCCCAGACGTAAAGTCGCCCAACGATGCGGACCTTAGGCAGCTTTACGTTAACACAAAAGGAACCCATAACAGCGAAATAAATGCATTAAAGGTATTGAAACCGGTAAGCGCACAAAGACAGGTGCAAATTGAAACCGGTAAGTGCACCGAAACCGGGACAATGAAAACGACCCACAAAGCGATACTTCTTACTGATGATGTAGCATCAGCTGGAAGTAGCACTCTTTTAGTCTTTAATGTAACTCTTTATTGGGCGAACTTCTGCCCAGCAAATGAAAAGTCAGAAGTATAGGCAATACACTCAGTGCACTGATAGTGGCAATTACAGTTACCAGCCGTGGGTAATCTAATGTAATGTAAGGTGGGTCGGCATTTATACATGTGACATCTCAAAGATTCCAGCGTTAGCGCTGGTGGCCGCATTAGTTTCAGTACAAACTCTATTGTTTGCGTTCGGCGCGCAGTCGTATCGGAAGGTTCCAAAATAATCGGGAACATGCCGAGACATTCAGCCACAACCTGCGCAATCCAGCGGTCACCCATATTGCATAGAAATACATAGGCGCCCGTTACATAGAAATAGAGAAGGAAGCGCGTGTGGCAACATGTTCTTATCACATGATTGTTCGTAGAACAATACACAAACAGCTCTTCTACGGGTTATTCTGTGCGGGCAGGTCGTGAATGATTCTTGAAACAGAAAAAAATATCAATTGATGCGGTATAGTTCACTAGAGAATGTTTCGACAAAATGCGATTGTATTTAACTTTTCTTCGTGAGGCGAAGACAAGTTGAATACAAGTTCTCTAATCAAAACGTTGACTCCAATGACATTTTACGTTCAACAATTATTCGTCACTTAAATAACCCGTGTTCATTTGAAAATTCTGCCTTGCTTAAAGAAGGAAGAGAATAAATGTTGGAATTAAGCACGCTACAGAGCGGACGAACAGGCAGCCCATTTTGTGCTTGAATTTTTTTTGGGGGGTCACTAAGTGCCGTCTGGGAGATAGAGAGTTTTCAAGCCAAAGAAATCAAGGAAAATGATAGTCATGGTAGATATCACTCTATAGACATATCTTAAATGTATCATAAAGGAAGCTCTTTCTAAATGTTACTCACATTCACTGTAAAGGCATAATATTCCTATAGACAACGTGGCGCCGGAAAGGACAGTCAGAAGCGTGCTCGCTTTTTGTCTCGTATTCTTGTTGAGAGATAAATGGTACGGCATAATCCTTTTTTTCTTTTGTGGTGGGCGAAAGCATCGCTGTGAACGTCATAAGAATTTAAACTACATATTTCAGAGGCCTATTCAAGGCATGGTACTAGACTGCAGCTTTAATTTTTTTTCACTTATGTAAGCTTACCTTTTCTAGCAAAGCGTATTCGTGCATTCAAGTGGTTATCTTAAAACTATTTTATTCACGTATCACGTTTCAAAGTGATTATGACGAATACATTCTTTGTAGCACTCATGCCGACAAATTTAATCACAGGGATACCATTTAAATGGAACTGCTATGTGCTGTATATCTACGCCACAAGGAGCAAATGGCTTTGTGTAGCGAATGCAAAAGCCGAGAGACAGGTAAGTATAAAGAGTACTGAACAATCATAATTGACCAACGTTTTACCGTAAAACACCGCAAGATGGCTACAATGACTGCTACCCAGAAAGTGGAATGGTTTGTTGTGAAATGCTTTTTTAAGTGTTTAACTCTAGTTAATGCTGCACAAAAAGTTTCGATAAATTTTATGTAAAAAAATTCGAAGACACCAAAGAAGTTGCAGGTTACCTTACCTGTTACCACTTTATAGCAGAAAACTAAAACGGCCTTTGGCGCAGCGTAGTCATGTTATCACGGAGCACTTCCGACACAATACCACCTTTAAAATTGCTGTAATCGTTATACTTGCAGAAAAATAATGTGTCGCATTCATCACTTTTTGGGCGTGAAAACACCTTTGGCTGGCATTTCGGTATTCGGTCACTCAAGCTTTAAAATTGTATGCGACTTCTTAGTGTTTACGTAAACAAGTGCACACTGCAAGCGTTTTCATGCCTCCTGTAATCTACCTAGTACGTGATATTCCGAAAGGTATGTTTACATGGTCTTGGGAATGGGAGCCGCGCCGATGTGGTAAATGTTTCAGGCAACCTGTTCATTTGGACGCGCTATAAGCACATATCTTTAATTCTGCGAAGCTGAGCAAATAAGAGACATGCGTCAAGCCCATCACATTCGTAGGTCTCACCACCCTAATATTACGGTCTAACAAATGATGTTTACACATTTTTAACCACTTGTGCCGACGTAAGTATTTTCGAAAACAATGTTATTCGGAATACAAAAGGTCATGCGAGCTGTTGAAATAAATAAAACTTGAAAGATATTATACACAAAGGTCTCGCCATTGATTCTATGGCCTTATTCTGCTCCTTTGGGGGGGGCGCTATTACGGAGTTTAAAAATGGTTTTGTACGGGCATATGCAAGATGGAGAGTTGTCGAACATGAGTCTGTCGATGTGGACGATGTCCGTGGCTGCCTCACCGCATCATTTACTTCGGCATGCCATAGGAATCTTTTAGATAATGCCAGTGACCTTAAGAAATGTGTGGGGTGGGTAGCGGGCCTTTGTAGAATAAATTGACGTGCATGACATGTCGATTTATTCTGTCCCTCTATCTATGTAGGTTTGTCGGGGGGAAGCGAATTGATTTTGTTGCGATAGTAATTATATGACGCTCTAGACGCATTGTTGCCATCACCGCTGAAGCCACCTTGAGGTTCTGGCATATATATATATATATATATATATATATATATATATATATATATATATATATATATATATATTTATATATATACACAGCGAGAGAGAGCAACCGCTAGTCAAATATGTCTTGAGAAAAGTTTTTCCAGAAAGCCGCCGAAAATGTGAAACACTCGACCATTTGCTCCGCTGTGCAACGCGTGAGGTTGATTAGCCACGAGCTCATACTTACTGACTGGGCTACCAGTTGACAAAACGCTCAAATAATTGTACGAAGAGTTCAAGATAACTACGCAGTGCAATAAAACAAAAGAAAAAACTCTGCTGTATCTCAGCCAGCAGGCAAGCCGTGGTAATAACATGAAGAACCGTCATTCGAAAATAGCCACGTACAGTCGTACTGAATCAGAGAAGCTATCAAATAGACGCGAATTCTTTATTAACATACGAAATGAAGAAACCGCAGAATGCCACGGAGAAAATACTCATCTAAAAGAAACAGTTTCCTGCCGTTTTCGCCATTATACACTTCAATATATAACCGTTATGTTGTTGGTCACTATGACAAAATTTTTTTTAGATACATATGCAAGGTCCTGTGCCAACTCGAGGTCCTGCAGGCCTTGGAAACTGGTTGCGAAGATCATTTAGTCGTCACGTTGTGCTGGATGTCGCCGAACAGTTTGTAAATGTTCAAGCTTGTTAACTCTTGTTAGTTCGTTTCTAACCACGGACGAGTAGAAACGTTTGTTCTTAATGTTTTTTTTTTCGTTACGCCACAACGTTTCCTTCAGCAATGTTGCTGTTCGTTTTTCTTTTGCCGCTTGGCCTCCGTCCGATCTCGAATGGCGGGTATGGGCTATTCCCGACGCCAAAATGATTGTGATTGTGACAGGCGAAGGCATTGCCACCCAATACGTGGCTACGTCCTCAGCACGAGGTCACGTTGGAATTGGGACACCGAAGTGTACCTGTGCCCTGCTAATCTACGGAGTTCCATCCTCGAGTCAATTTTGTTTAATCTTGTGCTCCATAGAAACCACACACCCTTCATCAAATCGTCACTTTCTTCATCTATTCTGAAGAGGCTACTTTACAGACTGACCCCAAGCCTATCCGCTTGTTGTCGAACGTAAGCTTACCATCTTGGGAAAGCGCAAACTGGGAAAAGAGGCCGTGGAATACCGGCGTAATCGGAGTCTTCGTCGACTACATACCCCAAGATTAGGTAATGCACGCATGTCGAGCAAACTCAAAGAAGGTAAACAAACTTTATTTCATCTAGTGTCGAGCGTGCAGTCTAACATTTGAATACAACTTAGAAGGCGTTTCAGACTATGTGCTGCTTTGTACTCTTTGAATTACAACAAGCCATTGTTGACAAAGCGTCGTGTCTGTAGGTGTAGTGGAAACAGTTTCGTTATTGTGGCAATGCACACATACCCTGTCTTCTTCAGGGGAGTTGTTCGCAAAGGCCCAACGAGCAGCTATCGCTCTATCACGAAAATGCATGGCCTATAGTGCTAGTCTAGCGCATAATCGGGGTGCCCCCCTTTCAGACAGGGTCTGTACAAAGTGGGCTAATTCTAGCGATAGGGTGATGCGTGCCATGTGATTCACACCCTCGCAGTCTCCGTACCTTGCGGTGCTGACTGCCATTCCCATCTGGATGGCTGAAAACGTTTTTTGTGCGTAAGATCAGTTCGTTAGGTAAAAGCTCAGCGTGCTATGCAGAATATGACAATTCACCTGCAGGCATTTTTGCCTGACAACTTTACAGCAACCTTTCGCTTCCGCAATAAAATTTCCCAACACACCTTTCTCTTTCCTCCACAGGCGGTGTGGAAACATTGCTTCTGGGCTACGCATTGATGATAACCGCCGCTCGCATCACAACACTCATGCTCAGCAGGCGACTGCTCATTTCGACAGCTGTGTTTTTTGCAATCATGATTCCAGACAAAAGCCCGTATCTGCAGAGCTTGAGCTCACAGGCTCTCTTCATGGCCATCTTAGTTGCAATCTTGGACGTGGCTTGCATGGTAAGACATACCTCAAGATGTGGAGCCATCTTTGTTGCGATGGCAGTGAAAAAAGTCAGTTTCGCCGCAAGGGCGAAGAAATGAATTCAATAGCAACAAATTCGAATGACACGCGAATAATGGCAAGCAGATCAAAATGTGCAGCGTGCGCCTCAAGCCCAAAGACGCACAAAAAGAACACGCACAGGACGAGCGCAAACTAACAAATTCACAGCTCGACACTTCACGCGCTGCTCAAACACAAGTCACGCACGAAACATTGCGCGAACTAACAAGGGTCACAGGTGGCACTTCACTGTGTTTGAACAGCGCGCTTCTTTCGCAAACGGGGCCTCTGCTGCGAGTGAAGTAACCTTTGTGCGCTCTGTAACCTAAACGCGCAATCTTTCTGGCGAAAGCGCACGACGTACTATGCCTTGCAGGGCAAAGTACACACTCATCGCAATGAACGGGGCGCCGAGCGCGCCCTTCGCGCCATCGCGCTGGTAATGCAGAGAACACGCCGAGATCGGCGTGTTGTCTGCGATTCCTCCGAGATCGCAGTACTCCCAGGGCTAAATGGTGTATATAAATAGCTGGCCGTTAGTTTGCTGAAGGACGTGCGCTTCCGGGGCCGAGCTGTCAACGCCGCCCTTTGAGAAGCGATAGGTCGCCCGTTCGATTCCGCTCGTGGGAAAATATTTTTCTGAATTATCTTTCTTCGTGGCTTTTATATATATACTTATGCATATACGGGACATGACGGCGACGGCAAGAACCAGCCGAGGCTGTCCATATAATTGCTATCTCAATAAAAGTTACTGGCCACAAAGCACCGCAGAACCTATATGTCGGTCAATGGCTTTCGTTAGAAATGTTTCTCCATATACTTGTACATGTGCTTAAGTATTATAGCAGCTTTGCAGTACGTGCTTATAACGGGACGCGTGCGGTGCAGTGCGTGGTTTGCGAGTGTCAAGTAAAAGTGTATATCACTGGGAATGATAGTGAAAGTGCCTGTTAGAGTTACTGTATGTGCTACCACACATGAGCCATATACAGCAACTCTAGTCTCTGTCACGATGTGCATGTCATGTACAACGTGATTTACATGCCACGCTAAAGGTGCACTTGTGTCCAGTTCGCTAGCTTGATATACACCAAAATTGGTATTGCGCGATGTGACTGCATGATGAACATAAATGTCAGGTAATAACATGTAAATCATGGCATGCGTGTTATGTACAGCATGATTTCCTCTTTGCTGGCTGCTTGGTATTACATAGATTCCCACAATGCGTGAGATCTACGGATTTTTTGGGGAAAAGAACACTCTATATACATTTGCGCGCTGCAAATTTCGAGCTGTGGCACTTGCTGTAACGGGTGTTAGTTCGCGCTCGCCCTATGTGTGTTGTTTTCGTGCGCCCTTTGCTTGAGTAGCACGCAGCGAAATTCGAGCTGCTTGCCGCTTTTCGTGTGACATCCCAATTTGTTTCTATCGCATTCATTGTTTCGCTCATGCGGCACAACTATGACTTATTTACGTTTCAGCGAAGAAAAATCGCGCCACTTTATTGCCATATGAATTACATGGACACTCTGGGCTCATTTTTGCCGTCGCCATCGCCGCCGAAAGCACCGTCATGCCCGGGATATGTATATGTATGTATATATCTGAAAAGGCACAAAGAAAAAAAATCGACCCCGGCCGGGGATTCGAACCAGCGACCCCTCGATCCGCAGCGCGCTGCGTTAGACCACTCAGCCACGTACCACTTCTTTTTTCTTTATTGCAGGGCTTCAGTTTTCAACAGTCACATATAAGTACACTCTGTCAAGAATGTTTTCCTATACAACAGTGTTTCCATGCGAGGTACCCACTCGGGTACATCCTTTTGCATTGTTTGCAGTTCAAGAAACGAAGTCAGTGACTCGCGAAAGTGTTCTATGGCTCGTCGAGCATAAACATCAGCATGACGTACAGCCATTCGGGACCTCCAGATACTGTGCAGAGCCAATACCATTGCAATATCATAGGGAAAACCACCATCATTTCCAATCATCAAATACCTTATTCCCTGTACGTCCAACGGGAAGTCTTTCTATGACGTCCTTTACAGGACGTCCCAGAAGAACACCCCATCGCAGCATTCCAGAAAGACACGCTCAATGGTTTCTTGTTTGCGACATAAAAAGCAGCGGTCACCCCACGGAACGAAAATCCCCTTTTCAGGCAACCACATCTTGACTGGCAAGACACCAGCATGAAGCTTAAACAAGAAAGTTTTAACCCCTGGGCGCACAGGCATGAGCATGCGACAGCATAATAAAGGCGAACTATTTAGAGACATCATTTACCGCTGGCGGTATGCAGATCTCGGAGGAGCTTGAGCGTGTTTTCTGTCACGCAACGCACCTACATGTTCTTCCAAATTGAAAACTGCCGGACGAAAAAGGGGCCCCTTTCTGTACCCACTCGTGATGTGGAACGAGAAAAAAAAAACACTGTACACCTTGCGTCAGACGCCACCGTGTGGGAGGAGAAGCAGAGGGGTCATTCCGCGCACCCTCTTCATTCGTAAGGGTTTTTGGTTGCCACCATAAACCCAATTTTCAATAGCGGAGATATTCTTTACAATTAGGTGTAGCCTAAAGTGGGGATTCCAGCAAAACGAAAAATATCGTTCGAAACACTGATCTTAAATTTCCGATGAAATCATAATTAATGATTCGCTTGTTGAGCAATTTAAACTGCACTGCTGGAAGATAAGATGTATCTCTCGCTATTGGTTGTCGCATTTGTTCGAGTGTTACATGCTACCGTCATTCAAGCCAAACAGAAACATCGCGGTGTCGAGCTTACGTGAGCAGGCAAACATGGGTGCATATAATCGTATATTGTGTAATAGAATGGTGGCGTATTTAACCACTAATTATAGAAAACACAGTTCAAGATTCTCCTTGACCCACGTGCTCACAGATGAGAACAAAATTACATTGCGCTGAGAAGAGATAGCGACAGAGAAAACAGCGCTTGTGAATATTTTATTGGCATAACTGCTGCGACATTGTGAAATCTTTTGCAGCTTACAGCCAATTGCGCCATAAGACATTTTGTTGACATACAAGCAACAAATTCCAATATAATACCATCTGAGGTAACGTCCCAATACCACGATGTGATCATGAGGGACACCGTAGTGGAGGGCTCCCCACATTTCGATCATCTCGCGTTCTTTAACGTGCACTGACATCGCAAAGTATACGGGCCTGTACCATTTCGCCTATACCAAAATGCGACCGCCGTGGCTGCGATCGATTTCAGTATATGCCACCAGCTTTTATCCCTCTTGCCTAAACTTCCAAAAACTGTTGTTACTGCAAACGTACTAAGATTGGGTTGCAATATTTAACAGTTCGCGGTAACACAATAGCTAGAAATAAGCGCCATCATGACGATTTTTCTTCGATGTTTCAAGCAACGAGCTCTGGAACAATTTTAGTCTCCGTTTAGTTGAAGCAGCTGGGTTAACTTGCCATCTGTTGAACTTATAAACCAACAATGGATCGCACGTCCTACAATGTATCATTTTTGCGAAACTGCCTACGGCTCCGATAAATGGCACGTGAAGACACGATGTGTAAAATAACATTTCTGCCAGCAGCATTCTAGTGCGTGTTAAAACGACAGCTATTTTAGATTTTTCAGGCTTAAAGGTAGGTTGTTGATTAACAGCTTGCTGCTTCAGTGCATGTTAGAATCCCGGGAAGACTAATCTACCAGGTAGTTCAGAGAAATAATAGCGTAGAAAGCGTTAATTAGGTGGTCCCCAGAACTTATGAATATAAAATTGCGGCCAATCGGTGCTGTTTTTGTGTAGAAAGAAAACTTAGTCACATGATTCTAGAAATTCTATGAAGGGACCCTAAAACGGTTTTGACGATTTTGTATAAACGCACCGAGCCAGTTTAGTATGCCCTAAGAATCATTTGCAGACCCAATTATGCTCTCTGCGTCAGACGTGTACTTTATTATTATAATTCAAGGGGTTATGACAGGGTAAATTGGCCAAAACAGCGATGGTTTATTTAGTTACTACAAATATTAAACATTCTGGGGATCAATCACGTCCATTGGCGAAATGTGGGAGCAATCGAATTATTTAAAAATGGCATCAAAAGCCGCACATCCAGACGGTTGTGAGGGTTTGTTCACAGGTTGTTTTCCGTCGTTGTTTCTGTGTGATTATATCTTTTCAATAAGTATGGCTAGATCTGTTAAATATATTCATATCCTGCCATTTTCGTAAGACTTGAATGCAAATTTGTCCACTATGAAGGCATTGGTAGCGTAGTCATTCCTTTAAGTAGTGAGCACTTACCACCCGTGTTTTTAAAAGTGCAAGTGCGTGTTTCTCGTGATCAAATTTTTTAAGACTAATCGAAATTCATGTACCTTTTCTGGAAAACTGTGTGACGAATCACGCCGATGTTTTTTTAGATTATACTTAAATTCCTTCCAAATGGACTTATCTTAAAGCACTGAAAATATATGTGAGTTATAATTAAGACAAAAAAAAGAACATTTGGAAAGTTTCTCTCGGGGTGTGTGACACGAGAAGAAAATATTTTTTTTTGGTGTGCTTTTTTGAGAAAAATGTAGTAATGCCATCTTTCAGCTAGAGATTTCTGCCTCTGCCATGCTGAGTTAGCTTGAAAATTTTCACGGTCATACTGTTTATTTTTGTTGTTGTTGTTTTTCCGAGAAGTGGCGCATTGAACTTTACTCACAAGTCTAATATTTGGTACTGAAAACAAAAAAAAAGTAAGAAAACCTACGGAGTAAAATTACAGGATGTTAAGGCTGAAGGCGTTCTTAACATATAAAATTTAGAAATAAAATACGGAACAGTTCGAGAGATACCCCCTTAAACATGCGGATCGCTACAGACCACAGATGCCCAGCAGACCAAGTTTTCAACGTCCCGCGTCTATTCAGCGTACCACTGTTTCATGATACGTAGCACATTCGACCAATATGATGGGATATGTTCAGTCTATAGCTATCATAATATTCTCAACACCTTAATGTGCAAAAGGTATCTAGCTCTTTTGAGTAATGAAATCAGTTAATTTATCAAGAATAACAAGCTTGCCGTTTGATGTTTTCTAAAATAAAAAAAAGGAAACGCCAGATCATGATCAACAACGACAACAACGGACTTTTCCTAAGCATCATAGTTTATCTAAATCGAGATCAGTTGGTTGAACGCTGGATATGCAGCTTCTTCACTAATCGTATCTAGTTTCCAGCTGCTATTTAATTATCATCTATCCTTTCTCCCGTCACATCTGATACATTACATTATTATAGGCCCTCTGCTGCTCGTCTTCTAGATTAATGAACTTCCCCCCAGTGCTTCGTCAATAAACCGCATTTGTGCTGACGCATTTATGCTGATTATTTCAGAATCGCTTATGATACAGGCAGCAAGTCGAGAGATATGGCATAGGTTGCCACGTATACCTTTAAGCGTGCGTCTCTCATAATCATATCATGGTTTTGGGACGTTAAACTCTAGACATTATTACCTTTAAGCGTGAGTCAAATATTGTTAACATCATTCCAATACAAAAGGGCAGAAATGCGCCGCGCGGTAGTATAATTCTGGCGCTGCTTCATGCACCTACACACTACACATTGTCATGTAAGTACTTGGCGTAGCTTTAGCAAGTGATCCAAGATTAACACAATGTGTTGCTCGTATTGCCAAATAAACCACTACATCCGTGCACTGAACTTTTCTAGTCATATTACGCGTCTTTCCTTGCCATGTGGCAAAAGATTAGCCTATCAAACTCGAATGCGACAATACACATGCGCAACATGGCACCTACCTTTACCCAACCTCCCTAAAGCTTTTGTATGCGCTCACAACAAAGAAGACGCATACATTTCAGGCTAGAGTAAGGAAACCGAAATCATGCTCTAGCGTTTGCAGCTTACACTCTCAGCGGGAAATATGTCGGCTTTGCTCATTCCACAGGTTTTATCATTCGTAGATTGACCATTTAGTCGTCATATAATCCCTTTGCAGTTCTTGTGGCACAATCCAGTCAAAAGCTCTTGATGCCCAGCTCACTCGTACTTCCGCGCATCTTCAATCCATCTTCTACAAACTGCCACGGACTGGAAACACCTGCCTCCAAACGCCATGCTGCCCTATAATTTTTTAACTTTCGGTTACTGCATTGAAATAAGCAATTTGTATATTAACGCTCCTCATGTAACCATTCTCAAGAGGGAGCTCGCGAGGTAATCAATGAAACGCCGCAATGACGAACTAAGAGAATGCAGTTCTAAGACCTCCAACAACCAAAAACAAATAAATGAATAATGCGCTAAGGTATGATGCAAGACTTTTTTTTGCCCTTAATAGGTGACCATCTGGTCTAAAGATACAGCCAATCGTACTTGGCTTTACTGACGCCGCAGGAAGGTCGCAAGCGGTCCAGCATGGTGAGGTAGTAAAATTCGGGTAATTATGTAGTCAGGAGCTACTGCTGCGAAGAAAAAGATCTCGTCTGGTGCAAGCGCATAACTACATTTATTCCACAAAACATGTAGCAAGTACACAATACTGTGAAGCTTTTGTTGATAGGCTTCTTTGTAGCCTCAATACATGCTAAAACAAAACGTTGAACAAGCTGTTCCAGTTAGCCTGGTGTTGATACACTATATAAAAAAATCCCATCTCTTAAACCTTGCTGCCTATTTCAGATATTCAAGGAGAGTTGGGTGAAGACTGAAGAATGATGTTTTGGACTGTAATGTGTTTCATAGCATGGATGGATCTCTTCTTCACACTCAAAGACGGTATGCTATATGAGCATCTCTTTATAAGTATCTACGCTTCTACCGTACACCAAGATTCTCCTGGTTTTGTCATGCCTCTGCTGTTTGAGCAACACGCTCCAAAACAATAAATTATTTACGTCAAAGCCTCCATCCCGTACCCTAGAACGTTCTCAAACTGTCTGATCTAACTTTGGTCCGCCTATAACTTTAACACGCGTCATCTTTTTCGCCCCCTTCTACGCATTAATAAGTTAATATGCTTGAAGCAGTTCAGAGCAGAGCCGACCGTTGCAGTCCAAGACACGACGACCATTATTTCAGTGTGCCTAAGCTTAAAGTCGATTATTCCCGTTCGCCGTCCAATGTCTTTCCTCTGCTTGTTTCAGAAGCCCGTCGACAGTTACCAAATACCATCCTTACACTTTGAACGGCCCTTTCACACGACACGTACGTGACGTAACCACCTCAGTTTCACAGGCATCTGCGGTAACATAAGCTCATTAATCATCACAACCATCGCAAGCAATTCTTATGGGGAGAAAGAGAGGCAGCCTTTATTTTTTTAAGTGGTTCATTGCGGGAGGCGCTCTTCTTGGAAGGTTCCACTGGCTGTAGCGGCTCAGCGAGCCTGACCTAGAGTGTCCAGTTGGCACCCCAGGTAAAGTTCAGCGAGTCGCACCTCCCACGAACACGTGTGTTCTGGGTACATGACGTGAAGCTTATGCACATTCGGAAACGTGCTGGTCTGCAGGCGGCGGAAGTTGCGCGCTCGCTGTGTCCCGATGTCCTAGTGAAGAGGAACCGATGAGGTGATGGAATCTTTGTTTTCTGGGATGCCACACCGTTTCAACCCATCACATATGTCATCTTCAGAGGTGGCTGATCATGGGACTCCGCTGCTGAGTACTTGAGTTTGGCAATGAACTAGTTCATATTTAGAAGGACTGACAACTGGGCAAGTAGGTATGAATTCATACTATTGAAACGGCGCCACAAGGGAAGACGAATGCACACGAAAAAGAGGACACGAAAACACAAGCGCCTCTCACAAGCACCACAATGGTAATGAACTAGTTCATTGCCATCGTGGTCTGTATGGGCCAGGCACCGGATTTTCCCGTGATCAAGGAAGAGTTCGCTTCCCAATGGCTGATTGGCCCTTGTTGGTAATATGCCCTTGAGGTACATGCAACAAGCTGCCGAAGACTCTGAGACCACGTTGGCAGATATACCCTGTTGGTCTGCCGTTCGAACGGCGAGAGCGATGGCAGTTGCCTCAGTTGCCGCGGAGAACGAGGCAAGTATCATCGCGTAGTTGACAAGTTTGCCTCGGTTGACTACAGCGAGACCGTAGGCGGGAACTTGGCCTTGCTGCTTTGGATAGAGACTGACGTCTGTATAGTAAATATCAGGGTGATCATTTAGTCGTGTAAGCTTCTGTACTCAAGCTTTGCAGCGTCCTTTATGGTAGTATGGGTGTAGTATTATCTTCATGAATTTTGTCGCCTCTGACAGAAACCCTAACACGACTCGACACAAACTTGATAATTTTCTTAACATAGCGTTGTAAGATTCTTTTTATTGCTTAACTGTCGGGCTTTCTTTATTTTTACGAAATGTGTGGTTTTCTTTGCCTGAACGTGCTGTAAACTGCTGTAAACGTGGTGTTGAATTTCGCTCACATACTGCATTGTCAACTGCATTGCGTTATATTCATGCTGGTCGGCATTATTTGCTCTTACTGTAAGCCTTTTGCTTAGTGATTTCATTGTAACCCCCTTAATAATGCCTGCGAGTCTGTATATTATTTGTCAATAAATAAAGAAATAAAAAGCGTACTTGACTATACCGTCATTTGCACTTGCCAATTTCGGAAATATAAGTCATCCAATTCATGAATATACAAAATTTTCATCTACTTAGCTATCCTGTTTCTGTTTTCCTTACCTTGTCGGTCGTTATCCAGTGCTACTTTGGTAAGATCATTATTTTAAAACCTATTAATTTCTTCCTGGCAGATGAATGCGAGACTCCAGGAAAAGCAGTTCTACAAAACGCAGAGGTGATGAATAGCACTGACCCTTGTGTGCAATACACCTGTAGCAACGGAAGCCTTTGGACGGAAAGGTAAGGTGGTAGATAAACAAAAAGAAAGTCATAGTTTGACCGCAAAGGTGAAGAAGCAATGAATGCGATAGAAACAAATCAGAATGTTATACGAAGAACTTTACCTAGCGTATAAATGTGAAAACATTCGCTTACTAACTAAATTAGCAAGCATAGTACCAGCCCGCACAAGCAAACATAGCCGCCAAACACAGGGAAAGACCCAGCACGCTCGCTATCAAAACGCTGGTGTAAGAACGTGATACCTGCAGCCAGTGAAGTGACCTTGAAGTGGCCTATAACTTCAACGTAAATTGAGCTTTTAAAAGCACGGGACTTGCAAAGGTATGAGTCGATCGCACGACTGCGCCCGGTCACTGAAAGTACGCAGCTTCTGCGCGACCTCTCATGGGCGTTTCACACGCAAGAAAACGACTTGCGCGTTTCTTCTCTGTCTCAGCCGTGACATTCCGCTGCCTTGAAGGCTTTCGCTCGCGCGAGAGCATGCCTCGCGTGTGGTTATGTTATCGCCCTTGTACTCGATACAAAAACTCTGGAAGTTTGGACCTCCTGAGGTTCTTTAAGTTGCACTTAAACCTCAGTTGAATCTCCAGCATTTCGCCTCAGTCAGAATGGGACCGCTGTGGCCGCGATCACACCCGCCACTTCCAGGTCAGCAGTCGAGCACAGTAAGTGCAGTACCAGAGCGCGGCGGGGACAACGCTACGCACAGCGTTAAATTAAATTAAGAAAGAACGCTACAGCCAGAGCAAGTGGTTGGTCGGCTGCTGCTGCTGCCGTGACGTTGATGTCAGAATTTATAGGTTCGCACCGTCGATGCAGTAGCTAAGTGCCGCCGCTTAGAGGACCCAGGAAATCACAGCGCCGAAGCAGCAACTCATGTCCTCCACTGAGATATACATGGATGTGTTTTAAATAATTTTCTTCATTTATCCCAAACGTCCAAATACATAAATAGCTGCACTCAAGTTCCACAATGCGAAATATTGCAATGAATAATTCGTGAATTGATTTGTCTATAGGTTGCGAAAGTTTAGCTGACTGGGTGCTCGACGTACTACTTGTACACACAGCCCACGCCCTGATTTTGCCCACTGGAATGGCCCAATAAATTTACCGGAAAAAAAGTGGTTTGCGAGCAGTACGAGCGCTGCAAAATTGACTCCTGTACTTCCAACACAATTTCTTTTGCAGAGAAGAACTCCAGAAAAAATTAGCGTTGTGAGCTCCGCTGAAAGATGCCGGTACTACCATTGAGGAATTATGTTGCTCCCTTTTATCTGAAAACGTAGCAAGAAAACCTAAATGCAGTAGAACCGAAGTATACACTTTTCGTTACGTAGTAAAAGGCTCAGACAGTAGTCAATAGAATTAGCTTGAAATTGCACGCTTGCTGCCGCTGTTGTGATCGAGAAAATTGAGCCTTAGATTCGCCATCAGCCTTTCAGCTAGCCAAGAAGGAATGCTGGGCATTCTGGATTATCTGCTTTTACACCGTGCAGTAAAGTTCTTAGTCTAGTGCCAGTTATGCCCAAGCACTCCTAAGACTGCAGACTGATTGGTACTGTAAGGAGATAGAACTGCTACATTTCCCGGCGTGACGTAAGCAAAACGAGAACACACGTTGCGGGGGACTATAATGGGACTTCAAGATCGGTTAGGCAGTAAAAAGTGGTCGCTTCACTCACCTGTCCCCTCAACAGAAAAAAAAAAGAAAAAGAAATGAGCTCTGTGGCCGCCAGAGAACGCGACCAAGCAGAGATATGCTCCTTGAATGCCTGTGTATTCGAGTTAATGCTACCAATGTGACGGCTTTTATGCAAATGTCTCGGCCACAGTGTGATAACTCGCCCTGTTGAGTTCGATCCAGTGTTCGGGAATTGTATGTGGGAGGTGGTGGTGAAAAATATTTATTAAACTCGAGAGGTGTGAACTAACACAGGAGCTCTACGTACTGATTGGAGTCCGTAGCACAGGACCCCTGGCCATTGGTGGAATCTGCAAGTCTGGCCCTCTTGGCTAAGGGCTTTTGGGCCTGAAGGTCGGAGCAACCGAGCAGGGCCACCTCCCAGTCCTCTATGGTAGGGTTCAAGTGGGGGGATGAGAGCCGACTTTTTCTGGCAGGCCTTCACTATGTCGTAGGTGTCAGCCACCTCACTACAGTGTTGGCACCTGCCAGTGGTTCTATGTCGGGGCAGCTCCTTGACACCTGCCAAACAGCACCCGCTGATAACCAATTTATCCGAAACTTTTTACACATTTGTTCTCTTTCGTCATTCAAGTGCGTCGGTTTCAAAATTTAAAGATCGCGCTGCAACTGATAACCGTACTGTAGAAGACGCATTATTAGTCGGGAGAATTTGTGTGCTTGTGGCAAAGCAGGAACTCTGGAATTAACTATATGTCGTTTACTGAGGAATGTTAGAACACCGTAAAACTGCAGCGGCACTGTAGGTATTTCCATCACAATTGTGTGACCTATGCGCATGAGGATTGTTAAAAAGTCACAGTTACGCCGCTTGGGCGAACCAATGACGGCGATAGCAAGAAATTGGAATATCACACTCGATACTTGCACCTTCCCGCTGAAGAAGGACGCTAGAAAAGGACGCGCAGGTATACACAGGACAAGCGTGAGCTAACAACTATCACAGTTGTTATGCCTTTCTGTCTGAGCAACGCGCTGCAAGTGTCGACAGCGCAGAACCCAACGCTCTTAGATATTCCTTCATCTTTAAAGTGCGGCGCGCGGAATGACCCCCTGTGTGTCTCACACGACGCGGTGGCGTCTCACGCAAGGTGCACGCTGTTCTTTTATTGCGATAGCAATTATATGGACACTTGCGGCTGGTTTTCGCCGTCGGCGTCATTTGCCGTATATGTATATGTATATATATAATCGGCCCCGCCCGTGGTTCGTGAGCGTGAAAAGACGCGAAGGGGGGGGGGGGCCCTCGAGCGACCTTCGATTTTACGAGCGGGGGCGCGCGCGTTATCTCCCCTTCTCGGCGGCCGACAGCGAGCGGGGGGGGGGGGAAGGGGGGGGGGGGACGACGTTCGATTTTACGAGCGCGGGCGCGGGCGCGCGCGTTATCTCCCCTTCTCGGCGGCCGGAAGCGGGGGGCCGGTGTACCCTTCTACGTGCTGCGCTCTCAACGCGAAGAGAATTCTCTTAAACAAGCGTTTTCTAGCGTTGCGTGAGATCGGATCCAAAAAAGAGTTAGCTGCCAGCCTCACTTCGTATAACATTACAATTTTTTGCTATCGCATTCATTGCTTCACCCTTGCGGTGAAACTGTGACTTTTTTTCTTCGTTCCAGATTACGAGCGAGTACAGAAAGGGGCCCCTTTTTCGTGCGTGTCTCAAGGACAGTTTTTAAAGTGAAAGAAAATGTAGGAGTGTTATGCGTGATAAATAAAAATGCCCCCACCTCCCCGAAGGGAATCGTGAGGAAATGCGAATGCATTTCGCACGCGCTTCACTCCATTTATATATGGTGGTTGTGGTTCGAAGAAGGAAAAGGCGCCTAATTTCTGCAGCCTGGTCGGGAGCACGGCGCAGCGCCTGTTTTTTTTTTGTTTTTGCTTTTTTTCTGTTTTTTTCTTTTTTTATTTTTTTTAAAATTTTTTTCTTAATTTTCTTTTCTTCTTTTTTTTCTTTTTTTATTTCTTTTAATTTTTTTTTATATATAGCTCCGCCGAGCTCCCGTGATGCGAGCGCCCTCACGCATCAGAGCGCGCTCCTCCTCTCCACTCACTATAACACCTGCCGAGGCCACCGCGGACAACGCCAACGCCGGATGCCTGACATAGCCCGACTAAGAAATGCATTCGCATTTAAAACTGGGGAGGCGCAAAGCAGGCAGTGATGGAGCAGTGTTTCCTACTGGAACATGCCAATCGCTGCTAATGTGGAATGAGAGACAGAAGACTCCGACTGGACACAGAGACTCGCAGTCCGCTTTTAGTTAACGCGCACGCTGCGAATTTTTATTGTTCAACAACGCACAGGAGAAATCTCCCACCGGCACCACCTTGGAGGTCAAGATCCATTGCCATATATACGGGGCGGCCAGTGAACGGTTGTGCAGCGCGAGCAGTCGGTTTTTTCAACCAAGAAACTCGCTAGCAGACGCTGCCTGTGTCGGCGTCGCGAGGCGAGAGAGGGAGAGGGGGGGAGCGTAGGAGAGGAGAGAGAGGGGGGGCGCGCATGCGCAGTGGGAGTGTGGACGCTGCGGGCAGAGATGCCAAGAGAAGAGAGGGGGGGGAGCGTAGGAGAGGAGAGAGAGGTGGGACGCGCATGCGCAGTGGGAGTGTGGACGGCGCGGGCAGGGATGCCTAAAGGAGAGAGGGGGGGGAGCGTAGCAGGGGGAGAGAGGAGGGGAGGCGCATGCGCAGTGAGGGTGTGGTTGCCGCGGGGAGGGATGCCTAGAGGAGAGAGAGGGAAAGAGGAGGTTTTTTAGTTTGATTTTTTTGAAAGGGTTTGCGCATGCGCAGTAAGGGTGGTCACGCCGCACACCACCACCACCGGATTAAGCTTCGCCATAAGATGCTTCGCATCTAACACCTGCCGGCGCGCACACCTCCTCAACCTATCCTCCTCCTCCGCGGACAACGCCGCACAACGCCAACGCCGGATGCCTGACATAGCCCTGACTATGAAATGCATTCGCATTTAAAACACGACCAAGGTCCTCCGACAGCTGCGCACCGCCAGCGTTAAATGGTGTGCACAAATAGTTTGCTATTATTGTGCCGGCGCATGCATGGGGAGTGGCTTGGAATTTTTTTTTATCTGATTGATTTTTAAATGCGAAGCATTTCTTAGCGAACTTCGGCGACTTTGAGCGTATCTATCTATCTATCTATCTATCTAGCCGCCTACGACTTCGTGCTCTCCTGGCCGTATCGTTAATGGGATTTATACCAAATTTGGTATGGCATAACATGACCGTATGACGAACATAAATGGCTGGTCATATCATGAAAATCATGACTAACTTGTCATGAAAAGTATGATTTACATGCCACGCTCATGGCGCGCTCGCGGCCGTTTCGTTAGCTTGATATACACCAAATTTGAGATTGAATGACGTGACTGTATGACGGACATAAATGACAGGTGGTAATATGCAAATAATGACTTGCATGTCATGAACAACATGATTTACATGCCACGCTCATGGTGCGCTCGCGGCCGTTTCGTTAGCTTGATATACACCAAACTTGGTATTTAGTGACGTGACTGTATGAAGAAAATAAATGACGAGTGGTAATATGAAAATCATGACATATCATGTGTGACATGACTTGCATGCCACGCTCATGGCGCGCTCGCGGCCATTTCGTTAGCTTTATATACACCAAATTTGGGATTGAGTGTCGTGACTATATGACGAACATAAATGACAAGTGCTAATATGAAATCATGACTTGTCATGTGCGACATGACTTGCATGCCATGCTCATGGCACGCTCGCGGCCGTTTCGTTAGCTTGATATACACCAAACTTGGTATTTAGTGACGTGACTGTATGAAGAAAATAAATGACGAGTGGTAATATGAAAATCATGACATATCATGTGTGACATGACTTGCATGCCACGCTCATGGCGCGCTCGCGGCCATTTTGTTAGCTTTATATACACCAAATTTGGGATTGAGTGACGTGACTATACGACGAACATAAATGACAAGTGCTAATATGAAATCATGACTTGTCATGTGCGACATGACTTGCATGCCATGCTCATGGCACGCTCGCGACCGTTTCGTTAGCTTGATATACACCAAACTTGGTATTTAGTGACGTGACTGTATGAACAAAATAAATGACGAGTGGTAATATGAAAATCATGACATATCATGTGTGACATGACTTGCATGCCACGCTCATGGCGCGCTCGCGGCCATTTTGTTAGCTTTATATACACCAAATTTGGGATTGAGTGACGTGACTATATGACGAACATAAATGACAAGTGGTAATATGCAAATCATGACATGTCATGTGCAACATGACTTGCATGCCACGTTCATGACACTCTTGTGGCCGTTTCGCCAACTTGATATACACCAAATTTTAAGGTGAAAGCCTTTAATGTCTCGTGCTCACGTGCGCCCGTCCGTCCGTCCGTCCCTCCAGCCGTGCCCTGGCACAGTGCCAGGTGGTTGCCGGGGCGCGCAAACGGACGCCGGTCACGTTGGACTCTACAGCGCTCGCGCTTTGCTTGCGTAGCGTCCCTGTGCCCAGCGTCTCTAATCATGCAAGGAAGGAGACGCGCGCATCACGTTCCATTCTGACCGACCCCGTCTCAGTGAGCACAGGCGTTCGAGGAACACACTTTGGAATTGACAAGGTGTCCGTCAATTTAAACGCTGGAACCCGGATGGCGTCTGCACGATGCGCAGAGCGCAAGAACACGAACGCAGGCGAAACGGAGGCAGAGTGGTCTCGCGTCTCGCTGAGATTCGAGATAAAAAATTAAGCGAACATAAGTGGCAGGTGGTAACATGAAAATCTTGGCATGCATGTCATCTACCATGCCATTTACATGCCACGCTCATGTGCGCTTGCGTCCTGTTCGCAAGCTTGATATACACCAAAATTTGTATTGCGTGACGTGACTGTATGACGAACACAAATGACAAGTACTAACATGTAAATAATGACATGCATATTATGTACAGCATGATTTGCTCCTTGCTGGCTGCTTCGCATCACATCGATTCCCACAGTGCGTGGGATCTGCCGGTTTTTCTTTGTGCCTTTTATATATATCTCACAATATATACATATACATATCCGGGGCATGACGGCGACGGCAAAAATCACCCGACAGTGTCCATATAAGTACTATCGCAGTAAAAATGGCGAATGACTAGACCTAGACGCACTTGCTTGCACACTCAGACGAGTTCATGTTCAGTTGATTATCTCCTACATTGTGCCTCAATGTGGTAACCATAAACTATTTATGTATTATGTGGTAGTTTATTGTTGAATCTCTTTTGTCTGCAGATGCCGAAATTCAACGGACAGGAGATGTTCGGTTGGGGCAGGTGCTGTTGCCCCATTTCCCGAATGCTGCCCCCCGATTCGGTGTGCGTGGTTTAAATGAGGAAAAGGGAATTGAATAAAAGACCGTCTAAAGGCAATAAAATGAACTTCAGAGCTTCATAAGAAAACGCGATGAGTATTTACGTTTTTTATTGAACTTGTGCGTGTAGTCATGATGAGTTTCAAGTGAATTACGTGAATTGTAATTAGGCCTCAATGAAATTATAACTTTGGACAGCACGTTTAAAAAAAAGCTCGAACTTATATCAGAGCGCCCCTTCAGCGGGCGATCACTCGCGAAAAGGTTCGAGGATTCCGTCAAACGCCCAGTTTCTTCGGGAACCATACCTCTCACTGAACACATAGCCCAATAAAGGTGCACGGATAAGCAATGCTGCAGTAAGCTCTGCCATGCCATCCCTATATTGTTTGTTAACGACCTTTGTTACAACCAAGATATTTCATGCTCATAGCAATTTTTTTTACCCCGATGCGCCTAGGAAAAAGAAGAAAATTAGTAACAGCAAGGTTGAGAGAGGCTCTAAAAAGAGGGTGTAAAAGTATTCGGCAGATCCCACGCCTTGTGGGAATCGGTTTCATACGAAGCAGTCGCCGAGTAATTGTCTATGCCGCATTTATTTAGGGTTTGAGCAAAGCATTACGAGGCTGATTGACATGTTTTTCTTATGGGGTTTAACGTCCCAAAACCACGATATGTATATGAGGTGCGCCGCAGGGGAGGGCTGCGGAAATTTCGACCATCTGGTGTTCTTTAACGTGCACTGACATCACATAGTACACAGGCCTCTAGCATTGCGCCTGCATCAAAATGCGACTGCCGCGGCCGGGATCACGCCACCTTCACGTCAGCCACCGATTTCCGTAACCGCTACAACACTGCGGCGAACTGTTTTTGTAAGCGTAGTTGTTGTGTGCACATCGTGGGCTTACCAGGAACGTCGAATACACTGGCGTTTAGTGGATGGAAAAATTGTAAATTTAAGGGCCCGTTTTCTTTGTTATACACAATATTAATGAGAACTAACAGACGATGATCCCAAGGAAAGTATAGGGGATGTTATTAGAAGTAATTGTAATGTAAATGTGACGAAAGAAAAGTGGACGAATATATAACTTGCCGCCGGCAGGGACCGAACCTGCGACATTCGAATAACGCTTGTGATGCTCTACAATTGAGCTACGGCGGCGGTCATACCTCCGTCCACTTTATGGGGTATATACGCGCATTTAAACGTGAGAGCGTCAGTCAGCGCCGCCTGTTGCCATTATGGCGAGTGTGGCACACTCTTTTTGCCTGTTGGCGTCACATAGCACGTGATCTTATTACGAGCTGGCAGCTGACCAATAATCCTTCGCATACTACCTGAAGGCATCAAGTCTACCAGAACGAGACCATCGCTATGAGTGAAGGAAACAAGTGTAAATTTAAGGGACCGTTTTCTTTGTTAGACAGAATATTAATGAGAACTAACAGACGATGATCCCAAAGAAAGTATAGGGAATGTTATTAGAAGTAACTGTAATGTAAATGTGAAGAAAGAAAAGTGGACAAAAAGAAAACTTGCCGTGGGCAGGGACCGAACCTGCGACCTTCGAATAACCCGAATGGGTATCTTATGGTCTGACGTAACGTCAGCATCAGTGTTGCGGAGTTGCCACTCCGGAATTGGAATGACTCCGGAATCATTCCACATTTTCATGACCCCGGAATGGAATGGGAATGGAATGGGGACAACGCTTGGAGGAATGGAATGGGAATGGAATTAGCGCCTTTTGCATGGAATGGAATGGGAATGGAATTGCGTCTTTTTGCGAAAATAGAGCACCTTTTCGTCTACGCGCTGTTTTTCAAACTTCAAACATTAGTAAGTCAGAGCCTCGAATTTCGAATATAACAATAAAGCAGTATTTTTAAAATGGCTTGGCTGATTACAAGCACGGTACATTTATAAGCAACGCGCCTACTGTAATTCTGTCCTTATATAGACTGTGTTGCTCCGAAGTTTGTCTCTATTATTCGCGTAACCACGGTTCTATGCCGTTGGTATCCGTTGGTATAGCCACCCTTACGCCTTGTGTTTTTTTTTTTTGCTCAGTGGCGCCCCAGCCGCCTGCTGTCTCACCACCCTTCACTTTTTTGTTTTTCCTTCTGTCGCCGTCGGCGACTCGGTCGCATATTCGAAAAGGCGCTTCTCTAAGTTGTATACCTGACATTGCATACCTGCGCACTGGCGAACAAAGTTCTCCTAGCCCCATCCATGCTTGCGAGGCGCGCTTGTCAAGCGTGAGTGCTGACGAGCAGTGCGGCCCAGTGTTCCGTATTTGATGCAAACAAGGTGCCCCAGCGGTGCACTGTTTCAACTAATACCATTCCATCTAGAGGGTTTTGTTCCCCATTAACGAAATCTTAGTTTTCTCCATATTCACAATCGCTCCAGACGCGTGGCAAACCTGCTTAGTCTTCTTGAACACTACTTTTGTCAGCATAAAAATGCGCTATGTCGTCATTTTAGCATTAACACATTTAAGCTTAAACAATATTCAAACATCGCCATTCGCTCAAACATGCTGACCATGCGAATACTATAGGTAGCGGGAAAACTGCCCCAATGGGAATTAATAGGGTGGTTGCACTGCACGAGATATGTCACCAAGCTACTATCCCTCGACCTTGGTAACGTGTTTTGCGTACTTTTGCCGTTTTTAATGCATCTGATGGCATCAGCTTTGTGGGGCGTTCGGTCTTAACTCGATAGAATCATCATGATGTCTTTTCTACGTTGAGGAATTACAGGAATGGAATTCAACTGCCTCGCCATTCCCGGAGTGGGAATGGGCTAACTTTTTTCATTCCGAGGAATTGAAAGGAATGGAATTGCGGCAAGTTCTAATTCCCCGGAATGGAATTGGAATGGAATGGAGGCGCCCATTCCGCAACACTGGTCAGCACTCACGTTAGAGCAATGACCTCAGTATTATCGAAACAAAGTGCTGTTTATGGTGCGATGATGTGAACATCGTCCGTAACTTTCGTTAGCTTATTCCTCCGGGGTCGAGCAATGCTTGAATATCGCTTGCTAAATCATAGGAATACAAACGTAAGCTTTGTTAGCCTGCTATAGAAGTGGAGTAAACATTGGAATTCCAATTGTTGTTGACCCCACATGATGCCTTCATCATATAAGCACATATGAAATGTTTATTGCTTTGTTATAAAATTAGATACCCAGAACTGCAACCCTAATTGACGTTACGCTGACATTACGCCTGCTTAGCGTCTTTTTCCAAAGCAGTTTCAAGACCTGGTGTGGCTGTGTGGTAGAATACCTCACTACAGTGCAGAATGATTGAGTTCGATTCCTGTTGGCATCCAGAATTTTATTTGAATTCATAGGGTAAACGCTGCCGATGTGATTTTTTGCGAACACTTTTAGCATTTAAATTAGCAATGTATGTTCTGGCCGTTTCTGGGTAGATATAGACTGTTAATCACCTGTGGCGCATTCCCGCATAATGCGGTGTTTCGTAAACTGGCATGTCCCCCGCGTATCTGGAGGACAGGGTTTAACGACGTACCTGACAGGATTTTCACGCTATTTTGGTCATGACCGGAAAGTCGTATTCGTCAGACCATCTTACCCTCCCATACCAATTTTGGCCTACACCAAGCTAAGGAGGCCAGCCCGAGAACCCCAAGATGTAGGCGGCTAGGTGGATAGATAAATACGTACGTAGAAACACTCAAAGTGCCTTTGTTTCGCGAAAAAATGTTTCTCATTTCAAAAAGATCAGTCAAGGAGGTGTGAGAAGGTGATGACCGATTAACTCAGGGGGGCAAAACCAATGTATACCGTATACGTCAAGCCAGGGCCACAGGGGTTGTTACCTTGCATTGAATCAACTAGCTCAAGCTCCAGCTACGCCTTTTTCCTGACAAAGCTCAGCCACGGCGATCGAAACCCCTCAGTTAGCCTTAGTTAGCTCGGATCCCTTGTGAGGCCACTCCGTTAACGCCCAACAAATCCTGGCGCCCCTGCTGTTCTCACAGAAGTGAAAGGGCCCCTAACTCAGTCCAAGTTCAAAGAAGACAAGCTGGTAATGGGAATCGAACCCGGGCCCCCCTGCGTGGCAGCCCAGTGCTCTACCTCTGAGCTACGCCGGTGCTTGAAATTCCGTTGCCAACTGACCCTATGAAGGTTTCATGTCGGGTAAGGAATCGCGTTATCAAGTGTAATAAAGTGTTTTAGAACAGTAAAGTAGCAACCAGACATCACAAAATGCGAATTGCGTAACGCGTAGGTCGTTGAAGCTTCAACTCGTTAAAAAGCCTCAGGCATCATTCTTCATTGTTGTCAGCCACAGCATCAACAAAGTGCAGATAATGCCTTACAACTGTGTAGCGGGTACCACGCTTCTCCGAAGAATGAAGAATAATGGAATATTGAATGCTTTCCCACTATACAAAACTTATGATTTATGGCATAGTGGGTACCATGCAAGTGTGCTTGTACTAGCTTCCCCAAGAGAGTTTAAAGAAGGCTCTAGAAAGGCCGCTCTTCCAGCTTTCGCTGTGATTTTGCGGCACGTTCCGCGCAGGCCTGGCAATTTTTTTCTGGCCTTTTCTGCCACTTCTACTGGCCTTATCTTCTCCTCACCACTTATTTCTTCACAACACACATCTGCGTAAGCGTTGAGCCTAGCAGCATGTAGCGCTTTTCAGCTACACACTACTTGCACAGTAGAAAATCCATAAAGCGAAGTGAAATGAGTTGATCGCGCACGATAGTCGTGCACACAGGACCTAATGGGCGTGCGAATGCATGACAAAGCTGATAGAATTCACAATCGATATCTCCCTGATATGGAAAAATTGAGGGCTTATTTCTTCATGACGTCATGTTAACAGGTTAGTGGCGTCACGAACTGTGCCGAAAAGACGTAAAGAGCCAGGGGAGAGTAATGCGCTTGTGCTTTGATTTTCAGAGATTCTTTAGGGGCGCTTAAAGAGCATCGAAAGTAGGCAACCTTGAGTATTTTTAATTAGTAAATCTTGAACCATTCCTTTATTTTTATCAAAGGTTTCCTTCTTTATATATTGCACAGTACATGTTTGTATCTCACTTATTCTCAGCACAATAACTTATCCGAGTTGAGTCCATTAGCAGAAGGCGTGCTTCATTGTTTCGTTAGTAAGTTATCAGCAATTTTTTTTATTTTTCATAGACTGTTTGCTTTCTTATGTCTTCTGCGATACTGTTTGGACTCATACATTTCCAGCACAATGGCTCATCGACTTTTAGCATGTCAAAATGGCACATCATTCAGTGGTTCATTTGAAGTAAGGGTCAAGCATGCATAAATAAGCAGGCTGTTTGCGCACAAGGATTAGTCAAGACCCTTGCAGAATTAGCTGTGTCATTCTCATGTTCCACTTTTGCTTAATTTCCGTAGAACTTCATTAAGAAGCAATCTTTTGATTCTTGAGTACTTCTGACACTCTAGCCTTCAGTGTATTCAACCTAGAAAATACAACAAAAATCTGAAGAAATCTACATTATATCGATTTTACTTAGCGTGCCAGTGAATGAGAAAAGTAAACACACGTTCTATAATCTGTGTGTTTCTCTGGATGGTTAGGAGTCATGTTAATATACATAGCTATTAGAGATGAGTAGATCAGGGTAGGGTCCTTGTAAAGAATTTATTCCTCATGTTGCCGACAGAAAGTATGGACAAACCCTTGAGAATGCCTGATAGCTCTATTGGAATATTCATATGAACAGGTCTTCATTAAATTTTCTTTTGCTAAAACCAAGCGTCTAGGTAAACTCATACTGTAGATGGCCTGTCATGACATTTCGAAAGCCTTCATTATCTCGAGGTCCCTAGGGAACAGCGGGATGACAGTTTGTTTGCCGTTACTGTGTAGATATATAAAGCATGAACTGAATCGTGGGGCTGCCATCGAAACCTATGTAGCGAATACACGAAGCAATTGACGCACATAAGTCCCCTAAGGTGCACAGTTTCAGTTGCCTGCGAAACGCAAAATCTAAATTACCACGAGTTATCTCTAGCCTATCAATGACTAAAGAAACTGACACAGTTCTTCACCAATGAAGTGTGTAGTCTAGGAAAAAATCGACGACCACTATGGCACTCCTTAATGAGAAATGTTAGCGCAGCTGTGTGCGCGTTTTCATTCGGCGATCCATTTAAGAAAATAATCTTGGATTACGTAGCAGTTGTTTTCTTTCGAGCTGTCGCACTAAAGTAAGGCTGGAGTGCAGTAGATGTAACAAAAGATTAGTGCCAATTATTGGTAGGCACGTCCTCTTCACCGGTATCGCTTTCATGCTGCGCCTCATTGCCATCTTGTGACGATCGCCTTGACTTTTCATTCACTATGGACGAACTTGGCGCCGCGATTGCTGGCTTCCGACGCTCGTCCGTGTGAGCGCCTGATAATATCACTCATTCTGGT
This sequence comes from Rhipicephalus appendiculatus, assembly GCA_030522465.1. Lineage (NCBI taxonomy): Eukaryota > Metazoa > Arthropoda > Arachnida > Ixodida > Ixodidae > Rhipicephalus > Rhipicephalus appendiculatus. The sequence goes on along the minus strand of JALIZH010023808.1, from coordinate 18,077 downwards.
CTCTGTCGCCTCAGCCAGGAGGCTCGAAAAAGCTCTTTTATCTTTCTACTATTCTACATGGGACACGCCAACAGTCCCGGTTAGCTGGAACTGCAGCCGCATAGGGGCATTACCGAAATAAGGCAAGTGCTGACACGAGCCTTCTTCGTATAGCGCAGTTGCCCTGGCCAGTTGTGTCGGCAATTGAAACGCATGCTGCTGACTAGGCTGGAATGGCTATTGGAGAGCAAGGTCGTCTTCCCAGATTTTATGAATAGTTTCCAAAGGGGTCCATCATGAATAGACAGCATCATCGACCTTGTTTCCTCTGTACGACACGAAATACAACGTCAGAGATTAATAGATGCAAATTTTTGGACATTAAATGCACCTGCGGGATTATGAAACTGGTAAGCGCACGAAGACTGGAACAAGAAGACCACGCCCAGATCGCCTGCGGTAACGTCCTTCATGAGGTCGTTCTGGATGCGCTTGAAGAAATTGGCGTTGGAGGCCGCCATCACTCGTGGGTAGTCAGCTATCTTAGCGGACGCACCATTTTCATGTCGACGCCTGACGGTGACAAGGGCCGGCACCACGTAAGCCGTGCTATTCCACAAGGCGCGGTCCTCAGACCAATACTTCCTAACATCACGCTCATTTGCCTTGCAGGTGATCTCCCTGACATTGTCCAAATCAGCGCCGTCACGGACGACATATTCATTAGGGCATCTGGAGCGACACGTCCGTAACTGCGAGCAAGACTGCAACACGCGACATCAATAACGTCAAAGTAATTCCGCTGTCAAGGCATGCAACTCCCAACAGGGAAATGTGCTGCATTGACGTTTACAAAGAAATACATGACGCGATAACCGATCTTCGCTGACGGAGCAGTGATTCTTGCTGTCACGCGATACAGATATTTGGGTGAAGTTATTGACCGCAACCTCTCTTGGTCGAAGCATGTCACGGTAATACGAATCAAACTAGTCAACTTTGTAGACGTGCTTCATTTTGTAGCTGGACGATGATAAGGCTCCTCTGAGAAAAGCTATAGGGACGCGATGTACGTCACCTATAGACAGATGCGTGTAGGCGAACAGCGGAATGTAAGTCAGCACACAGTGAACGCTGGAGAGAGAACAGTATCTTTATTGCGCGCGTATTGCGCTCCTCGGTGCGGGCGCTGTAAGCGGGACCGCACTGAGCGCACCGCTCGGGGTTCGTGGCGCTGTAAGCGATAATGGGGCGTGCTACTACAAGGCTCCCCCCCGCGGAAAATAAGGCGTATTTTTAAAATTATTATTATGAGTAAGGATATTCAGGGTAATTCGCGCTGATGCGACAGTTTAACTTCAGGGAAGTGAAAGTGAGACATCTCAGTTCGGCTTGTACGCTGGTTTCACGCGGTTGATTGCCACAACGTCAGTGCGGCCATTCACAGCTACTGTGATGGTCTTTTTGGTATGGTCGGGCACCTTTAATGGGCCTTCGTACGGTATCGTAAGTGGTGGCCGGAAGTCTTCTCGTCGCAAAAAGACGTGACTTGATGAAAAAAGGCCCTTGCTTATGAAGACGTCATAAGTCGAAGGTAGTCTGGGAGGTGCAGGTCGCAGGCGTTGACATGAGAACCGCTGGTATTCGACGTAGTCAGGCGGTGACAGGTCGGTTACAGTAAAAACGAAGGATTCGCCAGGTAGGAGGAGGGTTGTACCGTACACCATTTCGGCTGCTGTGCACCTGAGGTGCACAGCAGCCGAAATGGTCGCAGCACGAGGGGAAGTTCGTCAACCAATGAAGTTCGGGCGTCGCGAGCGATGACTGCTGCCTTCAACTGTGGATGTAGTCGTTCGACCAATCTGTTTGCGGAAAAGTGGTATGAAGTTGTGCGCATGAGACGTACACTGAGGATACGTGTCAGTGGTCTGAACAACTCGGACTCAAACTGACGGCCACGCTCCGTTGTTACAACAGTGGGGCAGCCGAAGCTAGAAGATCCATCCGGCAAGGAAAGCTGACGCCACGGATGATGCCGTCATATCGTGTAGCGGGAACGCCTTTGGCTGGCGTGTGTACCGGTCGACACAGGTGAGGATGTAGCACTTTCGTCGCGATGAATGAAGCGGACCGATGATGTCGATGTGAGTACGGTCAAAGCGGTATTCTGCAAGCGGAATGGCTGAAGCGGTGATTTGGTGTGTCGCGTCATCTTTGCACGCTGGCGATGCAAGCACTCGCGAGTTTAACGTCGGACGTCTTTGTTGAGGCCGAGCCTCACAAAACGAATGGTGAGCAGATGTTGAGGGGCGCGGGTGCCTAGGTGACTTGCTTCGTGCAACTCAGCGAAAATTTGACCACGATGTAAGGAAGGCCCAAATGGGCGGGTGCGCCCGGAATACACACCGCATGCAACTGTACCCCAGGAGAATGGCAGCGGCACATCAGTCAGTGAAAGATAATTGGAGCTTGTACGTAAGGAACGAAGTTCACTGTCAGAACGTTGTGCGTCTGCACTTGCGTTGAAGTCCACTACAGCAGATGTTACGACACTCACGTGCGAAAGGGCGTCGGTAGCAGCGTTGACAGCAGCTTCGATGTACCTCAGATCTACATTGAATACCGAAATGAAGCTAAGATGCCGAATTTGACGAGATGTGTAAGCATTGTGGTTTCCATGGCAAGCGAACGTCAGTCACTTATGGACAGTCAGTACGTGGAACGCCGTACCTTCCAGTTGGTGGTGAAAGTGCCGGATTCCTAGGTAGACGGCATGAAGTTCTCGGCTGAACGTGCTGTAACAAGTTCCGAGAAGGTTTAGTTTTTGGGAGAAGAAACATAGTGGGCACCATGAGTCTTGCTGGAATTGCTGTAGGATGGCACCATCAGTGTTCCAAGAAGCATCGGGGATTAGCCGCATCGGTGCGTTGGGTAGCGGATGCACGAGTAATGTCACGTGCATTTTAGCCTCATGAGTGCACTTTTAGCCTCTTCAAACGCTCTGTCAGCTCCACTTGTCCACTCTAGAAGAGCTGACGGTGTGTTGGTTGATTTAAGCATATCGGTTAGAGCCTGAAGAATCCAGGCCGTATTACGAAGGAAACGACGGTGAAAGTACAGCAGTCCAGGGAACTCGTGTAGCTTGCGAAGTGATGTTGGGCGAGGAAGATTGCGCAGGGCTTGAACTTTGCTTTCCAAAGGCTGAATTCAATCAGGTTTGGCGAGGTGGCCAAGAAATTCGATGCTGCAGACGCCAAGGACACACTTGACGGTGTTAATGTTCAAGCCATGTTCCTAGAGTCTTGTGAAAAGCAATCGCAGATGATCGGCGTGCTCTTCAGGTGAAGAACTGGCCACAAGGATGTCATCGAGGTAGGCGACGACGGAGTGTAAGCGGCGACGTTCCTCAAACCGAAAGACATGCGGACGTACTAAAAAATGCCAAAAGGTGTCGCAGTGGCGGTCTTTGGTATGTCCGCTGGCTCGATAGGTATGTGGTGGTAAGCTTTGACTATATCAACCTTGGTGAAGATCGACGTCCCAGCTAGTGCGGCGGAAAAATCATGGATATGAGGAAGCAGTTTTTACGAATAATACTAGAGTGCAGAAAACTGCATCCTTACATTATCTTGTTGTCTGCTGCTGCTCCATGTACGCTTAGTACCGTTGTGACGAAATTCAAACCACTTGATATCACAACCTGTTGTGATATGAACGACATATCTAACTGTCGCCCACATGACATGTTCTAAGTTTTGCTGAAGAATGAGTTACTGAACGCCAGTATGAATCATTTTTCTGGGCAGCGTGTGGCGTTTCTTCAAGATGTTTTTCTGCCAATGATTTGCGCGTTTTATGTCACCGGTAATTGGGTGAAAGAAACAACTCCGTAAAAAATTCAGTACGCATTACTACGACGCTGTGCGTCCTTCGACAGTGCCATTCTTGCGTCCACTTTGCAAGCTCCTGGCTCCTGAACGCCGACCTATTGTCAGACATAATGTATTTCAGTCTGTTAAACATGTCTGTTCAGTAGCGCTATGACGGTTTCTGAATGCTCTCTTTCTGGCTTGGCCGCAATGATCATTGAGCATTCGTCAATGCATACTAAGGAAGACTGAGTTTTCCTCATGCCTTCGCTTTTTTCTTTAGCTCGGCGAAGTGAACATGAACACTCTCAAATGGCACACTTGCATGAATTGGGAATATCATAGTGTCCGTTTTCTGCTTGTACTGGCTTTGCTGAGTTGACAGTCAAGGCAGAAGCTGATGTAATCGGCAACATCCTTCTTCATTCCTGGCCATGTAAATCTTCTTCTTTGTAGTAAGTTCGCAGAAATCCGCCGTGTCCTCCTGAATGTGGGCAGTCGTGGTACAGTTCAAGAACCTTTCGCACCAACTTCTATGGGCGTCAATTGCTCTGTACCTGCCCAGAGCCTCTATGCTCGGTAACTTGTCCATCCCGATACAGATTCAAACGCATTTCTTGCATAACTGGGAGGGACAAAAGAAGTTCATACTTCACTCCGTGAAGGACCAGTGCTTTTACAGTCGTACTCTTGCCCTGACACGTAATGAAGATATCTGCCCATTCATCATACAATTGTTTCCTCCCATCATAGCTGTACGCGATGACGGGACAATCTTTCCTTATACTTAGCTGGGAATCACGTTCTTGTTAATGACAGTGATTGACGCTCCACTGTCAACCAGAGCTTTTACCTCCTTCCCATTGACTTGTGCAGGCACGTATATTAGCTTGGCGCGGTCCGTGAGATAAATCTTTTCATGTGTTTAGGATGAAAGATTGTCAGAACATCCTTTGTTAAATATCCTTTTCTTCGTTTGTCTTGTGTTTTTCGTATACAGATCGGATTTGCTAAATGGGTCTGGCCATTCTGGTGCTGGAAACATTTCAGCGGTGGTCACTTCTCTCGCCGAAGACGGTCGCGGTTGAACGAACAACAGCTTCATAATCTGCAGAAGCTCCTCTGGCGTTCGTGGTGTTCCAAGCTAAATATGGCGCTGCCTCCGTTCAGGAAGTCACAATGTGATGAGGCACACAAGTGACAAGTCGGAGAGGGCAGAGCCCGCTGCATGCAATAGCCTCCATTTCTCGAAAAAGTAGTTCGTAACCGGACCAGAGAGGTACCTCAAGGTTATTGCACGGTCCCAACTGCGAAACTTGCTTTCCCAGAATGTCGCTAGAAAGCTCTGCCTCCAATCCACCCAAGGGTGTCCTGCCTTCTCTGTTGCTCGAATGTCATGCCAGGTCTTCGGAACGCTTCCCAGGTAGAATCGCATGTGCATTATTAGATGTGAAGCATCTTATGGCGAAGCTTAATCCGGTGGTGGTGGTGGTGGTGTGCGGCGTGACCACCCTTACTGCGCATGCGCAAACCCTTTAAAAAAATAAAAATAAAAAATCTCCTCTCCTCCTCTAGGTATCCCTCCCCACGGCAACCACACCCTCACTGCGCATGCGCCTCCCCTCCTCTCTGCCCTCCTACGCTCCCCCCCCTCTCTCCTTTAGGCATCCCTGCCCGCGGCGCCCACACTCCCCACTGCGCATGCGCGTCCCCCCCCTCTCTCTCCTCTCCTACGCTCCCCTCGTCTCTCGCCTCGCGACGCCGACGCAGGCAGCGTCTGCTAGCGAGTTTCTTGGTTGAAAAAACCGACTGCTCGCGCTGCACAACCGTCCACTGGCCACCCCGTATATATGGCACTGGGTCTTGACCTGCAAAGTGGTGCCGGTGGGAGATTTCTCCTGTGCGTTGTTGAACAATAAAAATTCGCAGCGTGCGCGTTTACTAAAAGCGGACTGCGGGTCTCTGTGTCCAGTCGGAGTCTTCTGTCTCTCATTGCCCATTAGCAGCGATTGGCATGTTCCAGTAGGAAACACCGCTCCATCACTGCGTGCTTTGCGCCTCCCCAGTTTTCTCTCCCGCGCAACGCTGCGATGAGCGCCAGCGTCAACGCCGCCGCCAGTGTAAGCGTTAGCGCCCGCTGCTTCGAATCTACGCATGGTTCCCTTTAGCGGGAGATGGTGTAATTTTTTTGTCGTGGTCGTAATGCCAAAAATTTTGATCGCACGCGTCTTTGTAGAAGTCTAGCCAGGCCTGAACACTCATTGATGAGAATCATTCGTAGATTTCTGCCTTAGTTACTTCCATCGGTGGTTTCAGAGATCGGTCAAGGCCTGTCTACATTATAAGCTCCAAAAGATGATGTTGCCGCTTGCTGTTTTCATCCTGCCACTTGAATATATCTCGAAAAATATCTTTTCCTCTTAAGGCACTGCCTGTTTCAGCAATCTACTTTTTTTCTGAGTCCCGTTTCCTGTGGTCCATTTTCACTATGCAGCCTAGCAGTATGCGTGATGACCGTCTTAAGTTCCTTGTGATTCATTTCTTTCTTCCAGAATGGGCGATATGTCGCCGAACAGTCAGAGCTCACGCGCACAGGTCGACTTTCCACCATAGACGCAGCTTGCAACGCTCACCGTCTTGACACATCTTGCAGCGACGTCGATGCACATGGTCGTCGGAAAAACAGAACTGTTCAGACGCGTAGCACAGGATCCTTCAGTAGACTGCGCCAAAACTGTAACGACACCGAGAAATCCCGAATCCAGTACGGTCGCCATTACTGTTTATTCTCCATCTTCTTCTTCCTCCCTATCTAAGAACTGTACTCTTGCGTCTTCTTTTCCATCTTCTTCCTTACATTTAATGCATCTGAAATGTGTTACCGAGCCTACACTCTTATCGCGGTAACGTTTAGGACGGCATAAAAAGGCAAGTAACTTTTAATTTACAAGTTACATGGCTGTGACAACAATTTTATCTTTGTGTTTTCTTCATTTCCCTCTCATATAGAAGTTACATTGACAGTAGCATGCCAATTTAAAAGCTAAAGCACCGCGATAGGCATTGTAACCTTTAGGTTGTAACTTATAAAAGCTCAGTGACTCATTCGTCAGGGGACCTACACTATGGAGTGGAAGTTTATTGATCAATGTGTCACATCGCGATCTGTCTTGTTCAAAGCTGGCTTAGCAATTGAGAAGTGGATAATGTATAAACAGAACGGGTCTTCACAGCAGTAAAGCAAATCACGGTAGCAGCGCTTTTACATTGCAGGATACTGTGGCAAGCAATGGCGGGGTATGAATTGAAACTGCAGTTCAGTGAAGTGAGCCTGCTTCCAAACACGTAATTGAATAAGTGGCATAAAATCCGAACGGACATGGGCAAAAGCACAAGAACGAAATATCTTATTATGTAGGTTAAATGTTTGTGCTAAACAACTTCTTAAGTTGCTCCCATATCTATTTTGCTTTTAAGCCGCAGAACTAATTGATTTGCCCCCGGAAAGCTTAGCTAATAGCGGAAAAGAAGATACATCAGATGGTAAATCGGGACAAGATAAAGTACTGTGAGCACACGACGACCCACAGTATTAAACTAACGATGCGATCTAAGAACCATCCCGTGACGCGAGAAAAATATGTTACAAGACTCGCAATACAATTTATCCGAATTTCCTCGTCGTCTTGTCTACTTTTTTTTCGCGTGAAAATTAACTGCCCGAAAAGTACAGCAAACGCCAGTGGCATTGCACCATGCAGGCTTAAACGTTATCGATTCGCCAACACAGGGGAAAAAGATGCCGCTAAGTTCACTAAACAGCGTGCGACGGCCGCTGCAGGGGGGGCGCATTGAGAGATGTGGGAGCTCGCGGTGAGTCACATACGTGGCGTCCTTCTGGCGCCGCTTCGACTTCATCGAAGGAGGGACGGCGTCATCTCTCCGAGACCTTGCACAGCTCGAGGTGTATGCCGGGAGGAGCATTCGAATACGAGGCGGTTGGTGCGGTCGATGAAGCCGCGCTTGTGCTGCTGTTTGTTTCATCCATTTAACCAAGATTTACGCTCCGCGCTTTGATGACGTGCGTGGTCTAATCGTGTTTTGTACGTGAGTGGCGTGTAACTGGTGATACAGTAAGGAAAGACACTCGTGAACGTGTGCCATCCGCCGCGAATCAACCACCAAGGAATGCAACAGGGACATGTTCAGTGCGCAGGCGGCCGTTACAACGAGCTGCATTGCAGATTCTTCGCTTGTCTGAGACTTCAATTATTGGGCGTGTTGCATCGGTTGTTACGCTGGCCAAAGACAGCAGTTAATGTGACCTACAGGTAAGCAATATTCTCTCTTCACTGCGTTATTTGCTTGTGTATATGAGTTTTTCAAATGTTTACATGAATATATGCGCATGCTTACGCTCCTGTAAGATGGATCGTGTCAGAAAAATAACTCATGTCATGTTTTTATGCAATGCACTGCTATTTTTAGCCTTTCTTGCTTTCATCGTAATGGTACCTTAAAATTGCTTGATGGAGGCTGCAATCATGGTGTGAAATATTGTAGCCGGCGTGAACAATGTGCCCCATATCAGCGTTGCCCAGACGAGTCTGAGTGGGCAGTTACTCGCTCCTCTCCTTGGCAGTCTGGGCTGTTTGTCACGCCTTGAACGCCGGTAGACGATATCTCGTGGCTTCCATACGCGAAGTGTCGGCTAATTCAACTTATCGCCATGCTTCTATCTCAACTGCGGTAGTTTAAAGTGTACGGGTTTAAGGCGGTAATGCGGGCTAGTTGGTTGCGATCACTGACGTTAATTTTGGTAATGTGAAAAAATCTGTGAGCGAGTGTTTGCGCGTGCGTGTGTGTGTATGTTGCGCGCGCGTTTAAGTGTTTGTGTGCGTGTGTGTGGGAGTGAATGAGCGTTTGCGTGTGCGTGTTTGTGAACGCGCATTTGTGTGTGTGTGTCTATGTTGGCGCTCGTTTGTGCGTGTTTGTGTCTGTGTGTGTGTCAGTCAGCAAGCGTTTGCGCTTGCGTGTGTGTGTGTATATATGTTGGCGCGTTTGTGTGTGTGTGTGTGTGAGTGAGGGTCAGCGAGTGTGTGCGCGTGCGTCTGTGTGTATATGTTGGCGCGCGCGTTTGTGTGTGTGTGTATGTCTGTGTGTGTGTGTGTCAGTCAGCGAGCGTTTGCGCTTGCGTGTGTGTGTATATGTTGGCGCGCGTTTGTGTGTGTGTGTGAGTGAGCCAGCGAGTTTGTGCGCGTGCGTCTGTGTGTATATGTTGGCGAGCGCGTTTGTGTGTGCGTGCGTGCGTGTGTGTGCGAGTCAGCGAGCGTTTGCGTTTGCGTGTGTGTGTGTATGTTGGCGTGCGTTTGTGTGTGTGTGTGTATGTATGTCTGTGTGCGCGTGCGTCTGCGTGTATGTGTTGGCGCGCTCGTTTGTGTGTGTGTGCGTCCGTGTATGTATGTGTGTCAGTCAGCGAGCGTTTGCGCTTGCGTGTGTGTGTGTTGGTGTGTGTGTGTGTGAGAGAGAGAGAGTCAGCGAGTTTGCGCGCGTGCGTCTGTGTGTATGTGTTGGCGCGCTCGTTTGTGTGTGTGTGCGTCCGTGTATGTATGTGTGTCTGTGTGTCAGTCAGCGAGCGTTTGCGCTTGCGTGTGTGTGTGTGTGTGTGTGTGTGAGAGAGAGAGAGAGAGAGAGAGTCAGCGAGTTTGTGCGCGTGCGTCTGTGTGTATATGTTGGCGCGCGCGTTTGTGTGTGTGTGTGTGTCTGCGTGCGTGTGTGTGTGCGTGTGTGTGTGTGTGTGTTTGTGTATGTTTGTGTGTGTGTGCTTTGGTCGGCTCAGTGCCTCGGGTTTTCTACATTCACCATGTATCATCCCGCCCAGACGGTGTGGTTGGTATGTCTTTCGATATTTTATAGTTCTTTGGCGTTGTGAATCTCTTTTTCTTGCAATAAGACAACTTTTTTTGTTATTGCTCTGTTCTAGGGTGTAAGCAACGTGTGATTGTGGTTAGAAAAGCTGAATCGGTATAGATGTGATGTAACTGTCGAAACCGGAGTTTCAAGGTACGTAGACAGCAAAAATAATTTTTTTGCCATATTCAGTGTTTTACGTTGAAACTGTTTACAGCATACATCCCGCCCAAGGCATGTTATGAGGATCTCCTATCAGGCAGAAACTCCCAGACGCCGATATGACTTTGTTCGGTGCAGCCGAGAATATGATCTGCCAAGTGGAATATACCCCTTGAGGAGAACAAGCAGGTACGAACATAATCAAGCTCCACGTGAAATGCTAAGTATGGTCACTTAAAAATGTTGGTCCACCGTAGTGGAGCAGTGGTTATGGTGCTCGGCTGCTGACCCGAAGGTGGCGTTTTCGATCCCCGCCGTGGCAGTCACATTTCAATGGAGGCGAAGCGGTAAGGGCCCCTGTACTCTGCGATGTCAGTGCACGTTAAAGAACACCAGATGGTCGAAATTTCCGAAGCACTCCACTACGGCGTCACTCGTAATCATATCGTGGTTTTAGGACGTAAAACCCTAAATGTTATTGTAAAAAATGTTGATTGTAACATTTATGGTTCGAATCACCTGGTGTCGTGTTTCTGCTGCGAAACTCTCTCTTAAATTATTGTTCGCTGACTCTTGTGCTAAAGAGAAGTAAATTACATGTGGGATTAACGTGCGTTCTCAATTCAAAATTTTTCTTTTCCGATGAACGTATTGCACAGGATACTACAATTTAGGAGCGCTTATGTATTGGTCAAGTGACCCCCCCCCCCCATTTTTGTGTGTGTCTGTGTGTGGAGGGAGGGGTTAATTTGTATCTCACATTGCATGTTATCAGCAGTTGTGTGCAATGTGGCACTAACCATTGCTATAGCGTAAAATAACGGCACTCTCCTTTTAGGATCTACTGTCCAGCAAGGAGATTGTGGAATCAACAACTGACATATTGACTGAAGAAACATGATTGTGCGTGCATCAAGAGAGGGTGTCAGTGCAGATCCCGACCATCTGCTGCTGTAAATTTGTACTAACCACAGGTGAAAGCAAGGAGAAACGCTTTGAATACCGGCGACCATCTAACAGCTAGACAATACCTGCATCAATATTCTTAATCAATAAACTTATGTGTATGGATGACTATCACTCTATCATTGACGCCTTCTGCTTTGAAGATATGAGAGTAATAAAATGTGAATTCTTTTTTGTACAATGCTTGATGTGGTCCTCTTTTTGAATTCTTTTTAACCTAAGCTTTCGTTTAGGTACATAGTCTTGTAGGCCTTCACAAGCTGTATCTACAGCGCATGCTCAGAGAAATCGAACAATGCCCCTATATTGCAAAAGCTGTTATCACTATCAATTTTGTGTTTTGCTCCCACGCAAAAAAAAAAAGAAAAACTGAAGTTTGTTTAAAAATGCAATTACGTGTGATATTGTGGGCAGAGGCTTCCCTTTTTCAAACTATGCCACAGTTGTCAGTTGAACCATTAAAAAGTATATCACCTGAACAACATAAAGAAAGCGCATTCGGGTTTCAGCGAAGGAGAAAGGCGGATGAGTTGCACGTGTATTGTTATATATGCTGCACGTAAGTGTTAATGGTTTGAGTGAGTTAGTAGCATTACTGAAATGAAGCCACTCCACGCACAACCCGAGTGACAAAAGTAGACTCACAATCGTTCTCTTTTTGGCTGCTCTCTGGATTTCATCGTCTATGAGCAACGTGCCAGCAGGTATGGTATGCCGCACACATCAGTATACTTAAGGAGAAGCACGATTCTGATCACCTATTATTTGCAGGGGGCTGTACTCAGAATCACCGCTCTACCTATGCTCCACCAACCCAGGTGTATAGCCGGACAAAGGGTATGTGCCTCTTTTTTCCTTCGATCTTTCTGAGACACAATCCTGACCAGTCGTTGCGCGCATGATCAGCCCAGCCAAGTGTCGCCTAGCAAAATAAGCGTGGCTCTTCCTTCAGAGCTTCTTTCTGTGCATGCCTAATCTATCGTACTTCTTTCGGTGGCTTTATTATGCAGCGCACAAATATGTACACATATTGATGAGAACTTTCACGGAAGATGTCATGTGGCCTGCCCTTTTCTGAATACACACGCTGGAGCTTTGGAATAAATATGGGACATGTCTGCTTATAGCACGACAGTTGCGGTGTCCGTGGCGAGAGACGTGCCTTTCCTCTATCCCACTGAAAAATTCCCCCATCTCCCGCTAAAGGGAACCATGTGTGGATGCGAAGCAGCGGGGAGATAATTAGCTTGAGCGGGAGGAACGTCGCCGCTCTCATTTCACGGCAGCGGTCCAGGCGCTCATCGCGGCGCTGCACAGGAGAGAGAATGAGGCGCGCGCGCTCCGTCATTTTCATACCGCGGAACTACCGTGGCGCCCCCCAGCGGAGTATGCAGCTGTCACACCACCTGTCGTGCCCGCCGCTGCGTAGAGGATTCCTAGAGGAAAGGACGGGGGGGGATCGTAGGAGAGGACGTGCATGCGCTGTGGGGGGTGTGGGACGCGGGAGCAGCTCCGTAGAGTAGAGGATTCCTAGAGGAGAGAGGGGGAGAGGACGCGCATCCGCTGTGGAGATGTCGGATGCCGGAGCCGCTCCGTAGAGTAGAGGATTCCAAGAGGAGAGAGGACGAGGATGCGTTGTGGGGATGTGGGACGCGGGCGCCGCTCCGTAGAGTAGATGATTCCTAGAGTAGAGGAAGGAGGTGAGCGTAGGAGAGGGGACGCGCTGTGGGACGCGGGGGGCCGCTCCGTAGAGTAGAAGATTTCTAGAGGAGAGAAAGGGGGTAAGCGTAGGAGAGAGAGGGGGGAGGGTACGCGCATGCGCTGTGGGACGCGGGACGGACTAAGCCCCCTCCAAACACATGCAAGCAAGATTAAGGAATGGGGTCAACCTGGGCGACAGACACCACCTGCCTAGCCATTGCTAAGCAGCCTCTCTATGCTCTCTACCATGACTCTGATGACTGTGATAGGGTTGATGGCCTTCATATTACTGCAGTGTTCTGGTTCGCATAATGGGTGCTTCCCTACTTCATGAATGTGGCCGGACGCGGGACGCGGCACGGGTGACGGGGGAGGGGGACGCCGGACGGACATAGCCCCGAGCATAAGATGCTTCGCATCTAAAAACACAAAGCAATGTCCTATGGAGTTGGCTTAGATCTTGCATGCATCATAACGTCACACCTTCGACCACTCTTCGTGTCGTTCAAATGTGGTCTGCCCCTAAAACATTAATTAAGCAGATCAGGTGACTGACAGATATTCTTCATTATGAGTTGTGCCATGTGTGTCAAACAGGGATCCTCTCTTTATCCAATTACGTAGAAAGGTAAACATTACAATCTGCATATCTCGAAAAAAAAAAACAGCGTTCCGGTTCTTCATATGCGCTGTGAAATTATTGTATTTGTGAGCATACATATATTTATACTTACTGAGTGACGTTCTGATAATGTCCCGCATTCGTATATAATATGCTCACACGTACCTGCCAGCTACTTATTACACGATAATTTCAGACATCTCTTTGGGTTTTGTGAGAAGTATACGTAAAACTCACTTAACCCGGCGTATGGCGAGCGGTTTGTATAGCTATTTTGCCTACTCTTCACCGCGAGGAGCAATGTTCATTCTCCGCGCACTTCACTTTCCGCCTTCAGCAGCTTCCCTGCTTGGTCGAATTCACGTTTTGTCAGTATTCGCGTTTCCATTGCTGATTCAGATATTCGTGGGTGAACAAAATTGCAAATAACCCTGTGAGAGATCGAAGATTATCCTTTATAATCGCATAACACGTAGTTTGATAAGCGCGAATCGTACAGTCAATAAATGTTCACGAGCAGGAGGAAAACAATTCAAGGGTCATATTCATGCCGACGTATTGCTTCAACTGCGTAGAAGTTAGACCAAGAAAGGATAGCCTGACACGTATATCATGAGAATGTTATAAAATCTCTGATTTTCATTGATGGGCGGGTTGACTACATTTCAAAATAATCGCGGTGGAGGCATCATTACATTAGTGCATGCAAACTTGAAGTCTCTTCGCGTATGCGAATGTTTTTTTGGCTCCCTCTTCTAACGAGCGAAGGGGACGCGTTCGGCCTCGGTCACCGCGATTGTCCCGTTTCATAAGCAGTCATGTACTTGAATTATTACAATGCACCAGCGGTAGTGTTTCGAGAAGAACCTTGCACGTGACGTCGTCTGCAAAGGTTCGCATTTCTTAGAGCACATATATAGACAGTGTATTAAAACCGCACAAGGAAGCGTGAAAAAAAAAAAAAGAAAAAAAAGAAACCGAGGCACGCGCAGCAAGAAGTGCCAAAGAGTGGAAAACCATGCTTCCGTTGCTGCGCCACACCTGGCTGATCAATGCATGCGATGTAATCTCCTGGAACGCCTCGACGAAAGAAGAACGAAGGAAAGAAGAGGCGGAGAGCGGTCGCCGTATAAAATCTCCCGCAAGCCGTTTTGTGTGAACAGTATACCGTGCACTGTGAAACGTAACCTCTATGTTTACGTGAGAACGCTCGATATTGTGAACCGGTGCTAAATGTTATTTCTGTGACGTCTCTGTTAAAAGTAAATTTGTGCACTTTCAATAGAGGTCAATTATGCAAAGGTTAGTAGATGACTTTTATTTTATAGGTACACAAATTTGTGGAATTGGGCACCTTTAGTAAACTTTACCGTGCTTAGAGTGTAGTTTCATTCGTCATTACAATTGTTATTCATTTTAGTCATGCGGGTCTCATTAAATGTTTCATTGACGTGCTTTAGGAAATGGCATCGGTTATGGTCGTCGTCCGTGGAATGGCGGGAGGTTCTCCATTTATCACAACTCAGCGCTAAACGCATTGTATGAGCAGAATCACACTCGTACTGTGCCGGCATTAATAAGTGTCTTCAATATGATTGGTTAGTGGAGCGGTATTCTAAATGAAATGGAGAGCAGGCTACGGAATTTTGTACACTGTCATACGTAGTGCCTAGCATTTCTATTGCCGTTGTGATGAATCTCAGTTGGCATTTTTCGAAGCATATCACTGACGTCATATAAGCCGAAGACCGCGCAAGAGCACCGTGTTATGAGCTATAAGAAAACTGGAACATTAAAGCACGTGAGATACTAGAGCTAAGACGCCAATAACCTTCTATAACAAAAGCCGAGAACGCTGGTGTGCTAATGAGTGATCTGCGTTAGCAACGTCAAACGCCGCTTGTTTTCACAATGTCAATAGTCTGAGCGTCACGATTCCGAAGCTTTGGTGTGAACGTCAGTAATGATCTCTAAAGCAAACGTTATTTGATTAGTTTTATGTCTGGTAATATTTTAGGTGTTCCGAAAAGGCAGCGAGATCGACAGACCTCCACGAATATAACGTCAATACTCAAAAGAAAATGTGAACATTGCCTCACTATGTCTTAACACTTCGCCTTTGGAAATGCCACATGACGCGTTTGTGATACTGACAAAAACGTTGCGTTATGGTATATCCTGGTTTAGATAAGTAAGGCGTAAAGCGTAAGACTGGTTCAAGAGTGACGGAAATGTAGACCATATAAATTTAGCAGAGGCGTCGTTTTTAGTTTGGTTCACGCATATATAAAGAAATGCAGTTAAAGCTATACAGCACCAGTCGAAGCCTGTAAACTGTACCCATACTTTACCAGTAGTATATTACGCAGAGTTACTACCGCCGTCGCACGTGCATGAGGAGCCGTCACACATTTCACAGTGAAAAGATACCCCGAAATATTTCATCATGTACACTGCCTTTGCATTGATGGTCGTGTGGCTCAGCCTTCAGCGTAGTACAGCTTCCAAATCACGTAAGTCATTTTTCTTCTGGAAGAAGCTGCTGGTTCTTCTAGATGACTTCCCTCTAATGGCCGTAGATAATGAAAACGTTTTATTCCTTAACCCACTACCAAGTTAATCTAATTGAAATAAGTTACAGTAGAATCAGCTTATACCTACCAGAAATATTTTCCAGGTGAGTTTTTGATTACGTGTACGGTGCATGACGAGGTGAGATGGGTCAAGACTGGCAACCGAGCTGAACTGAAGGTGCCTTGTCAAGATGCTATTGTCAATATTTCTCATGAGACCTTTGTTCAATTTCTTTAATGGTTGAATGCTGTTGTTGACTTTTACTGTTCTGGAAGTGCATATAAAATCAATGTTTGCACGTATATTATCTGTAATCACTGTGTCTCATGCATGTATGTAATCTACATTTGATTCAGCAACAACTGTAATCACTTATCGCACAATGTATTTTGCTGGCCCTTAGGCCCCGCTTGACGTATATAGGGGATGAGAATCTATTGCGCCAGAATAATATTCGCTTTTATTCACACCTCCTCTATAAACCATGCATACGAGCCAATAACAAAATAATCTTATTTTTATTAAACTGCTTCCGTAAAATTCCCAGTGGAACGCGCTGCATTTCACAACGTCAATTCTCAAATGTTTCTCCCGGAATGAAGATAAGTAAACTGGTGCAGTGGAGAAGAAGCTTGAACGTGTCAGCAGTGCTCGGGCTGCGGCGCCAGAGCAAGAATGCTGTATCTGCAATAATCGGACACACACCAACGCACGGCGCTCCCAGCACGGCGAACTGTTCTTCGGTGGACACAACAATGAAAGAAGAGGAGCTTCGCAGCCGGGAAAGTGACAGAACGTGTGGATGAAGAAGGTGGAGGTGGATAAAACTTTATTGACCGGTAGACAGACGGGATTGACGAACGGCGTCGGTCAGAAAAAGCTACCATCCTTGTTCGCCTTGTAACGAGTTGAGCGTTCCCATTCAAATAGAGTTTCTTCTAATTTCAAACAATTCGACCTCTTGTTATTTACCACTCGGTCACCGTCTGACAAACGCTGAGAATATTTTGTAGTCCATTGATGCTTTTGCTCACCGGGAACCTCATCGGAAGCTCCCAGTTTATGGAGCAGGAAATGTGGAAATAAGACAGAACTCTTAAGCAAATGTAGGCAATATACCTTCAAATTGCATGAAACGTGCAGATCTATCGTTTTGTATGAGTTTTAT
This sequence comes from Rhipicephalus appendiculatus, assembly GCA_030522465.1. Lineage (NCBI taxonomy): Eukaryota > Metazoa > Arthropoda > Arachnida > Ixodida > Ixodidae > Rhipicephalus > Rhipicephalus appendiculatus. The sequence continues at coordinate 1,126 of JALIZH010023808.1, read as the reverse complement.
TTGCAGGTATATTTAGCTAAAAACTATATTTTGAAGCATAGCTATCATAGTCGAGGTTTTTTGTGTCGTAGATGGAAAATTATCATCATCAGGAACCGGCATGCGCTCTATGACCACCCAGACAGTGCGCACAGATGGTTAGCAAGGAAAGCTGAAATGCGCCCGCCTGCTCTGTTGTGGTCGAGACTTGCACGACTTAGGGCAAGCAGGGCTAATTTTTATTGCTTATTCACAATTCGAAAGAAACAGACGGAATTTTTTCTTGACTAGTGGATCTAAAATAGCCTTTGTTTTCTCCCCTAAGCGCCTATGAGGTTAACGACTGAAAACAACTAATAGGATATGGTCCTCGAATATATAGAAGACATTGTTTGTTCGGGGCAAAAGAGAATAGCGAATGAGATAAATAGCAACTCCACTCATTCACAAGTCCAAACATAAACACTACGCATACTAAAATGATTGTGACCTACAATACCAGACTTCGTATAGCACAGAAGAAGAAATGATAAAGAAGGAAAGGCAGGGAGGTTGACCAGTCCGGATGACCGGTTTGCTACCTTACGCGTGGGAACGGTATGGGGGAAATTGAAAGAGGTAGAGGAAAGAGAAAGACAGCACATAACACAACACAAACACGCAGTCAGTCACAGTCACCAGCGTGGTGAGCGATATCACGTGCAAGAATGGATTCAAGGGACATTTCTGTATTGTCAAGGTGCGCTAAAACGGACGCCAGTGACTGTCTCTGGACATTATAGACCGGACAGTCACACAGAATGTGGCGGAGCTTCTCCTAGCAACCACAGGCATCGCGGAGAGCGCTGTCGGCCATTCGAGTGCGGAAATAATAAGATTTCGTGAATGCCACACCTAACCATAAACGATAAAGCAGTGTGGCGTCTCAGATGTGACACAAGTGTGAATATGGTGACCTTAGGCAGCAACCAAAGCCTGTTTTTTCGTTATACCTTTCTGACGAAAAAACAAACAAACAAAGAAACTAACCGTGGACTCATGCACATAACAGTGGCTATTGAGAAAAAAGAATAACTTTTTTTTCAGGACCTTTATGGGAGCTGTAATGAGCTCGCATGAAAGCAGATGCTATACATATACTTTGGCT
>JALIZH010023807.1:0-15583 GCA_030522465.1 Rhipicephalus appendiculatus | reverse complement strand
TGCTTTGTAGACGCGGCACAGTACGACCGTTGGGCCAAAATATCGGCTGCCACAGTTGATCACACATGTTCTATTATTCACTCCGCTTCTTGCAGGAACGCCAATTGCGCTAAAGCTGAGCACGTAGCCATAGGCCTCGCTCCATCGACGAATTCACACAACACATCTACACAGACTCACAAGCGGTGGTCAGACCCTTTGCGTCCGGCTTGCTGAAGTACGTAGCATTTTGATTCGTAGGGATATGTCTCCCCACATCACCATTTGGTTTCCGGCTCACTTCGGATCACATCTGGCGTCCTTGGCCAACCTAAACGAGATCGCCCACGTCCAAGCGGGCAAACGTACTCTCGGTGCCGGGCCGCCGGGAAGATCTTCGGACTCAAACCTAGCTGTCTTTGTGCATGTTTTCGTAACTTTCAATGAGGCCACGAAACATTACCCACTTAGGCCGGAGGGTCTTCCCCCGTCCTCATGTGAAACTCTCTCGAGCACGGCACGCTTCAAACCTGCTCATACCCTAGTCTTCATTCCCATAGCCAACTCAACGAAGGCCTTGATTCAACATGCCGAGAATGTGGCGCAGCTTGTACGTTGGATCATGTGCTCTGGCAGTGCCCCTAGTTACAGGTTTTTCAATGCATGACCTAAGAATAATCGAGCTCTGCTCTCAGGAGCTGACCTGCTGCATCAACCTCAGGGCCATCCAGAGGGCCCATGACACGGTAGTCAGGTTAGGCCTACACGCAGCTACGTGGGGAGGCTGAGCTTTTATCTACCGTTCTGAGCGGTTGCGTTTCTCTTGACCTAAATAAAGTTATTCATTTGTCTGTCTGTCGGGAGTACGAATGCGGCCCTGTTCTGGGTACAGCTTGTGAATGAACACTTAGATTACCTGCGCTATCTGCGCATGCAGGTTGTCGCAGCGACTTGCACTCCTTGTGATCCCGGTTCACGCAGCAGACTTCGGACCAACGCCATGATGGCTTTTTTGGCTGTTTTCCAAACATTTTAAAGTTCAAGCACTTTAAGGCCGGAAAAAAGTATTCCTCTACTAGATTACCAGGAAGAGCCAGGTAGATCCTCTCAGGCACTGGTTTGTCATCTGTAAAGCGCAGAACCACAATGTACAATGGGCGAGATTCTAGTGCGCAGTCTTCGAGACAACAGGATCTTGCTTGGCAGTAGGTGACGTGACTCCAATACCGTTAAAAAACTCGATCAGTTGTTGTTCACTGTACAGAAGCGTCAGACGGCGAATCTTTCCGTGGTTTCTTGCGTACGAAGTTGGTTGATATAGCCTAAGTCTGCTACCACTGAAACAAACCCTAGAACAAGGCTCTCACTCGAGTAGTGGTGCGTTCAGAAAGTCCCTGCTAACATCAACAGCGGGCTACGAACAGCGCCCTCTCTATACTTGCGAAACTTTCGATGTGCAATGCAAAAGGGCAGCTGAGATGAGAGGATAACAAGTCACGTCGCTTCCACAGTCACGATTTTCACACATTCAGGACTGAACCGAAAGGGTAAGAGTCGTCGCGTGCAGATGAAAAACAGTACCTGTAGTCGTTTCTTTTTAAAACAAACAATTTTTTATAACAATCAGAGCATACGAATATCTATTCGATATGTAGAAACACCACCGGTTTCCAAGACATTGCATCTAAAAGGAGTAGTGGAAGCACACGTGAATGCCGTAGCTTATACATCCAGACACTCCACAACCACTCCACTGCTTTCCAAGGCAAGCGGGAAAATCCCGATCGATGAAGGAGTCGGTAAAGGAGATACACTAGATGCGTTGTTATTCAGTGTTCCTCTAGATGACTTATTTTAGAAGACTGTCGTCAGAACACAAAAGAATAAATATCAAGAAAAACTTGCTTAACAATTTACAGTTGGCAGGTGACATCGTACTCTTCAGAAATAATGGCAACTCGGAGCACAAAATTATTCAAGAAACAGACCAAGACATATCCAAAGTAGGTGGAAGCTGAATATACAAAGTACTGAGATGATGCTCGATGACCCTACGACAAAGCTAGAGTTTGTGATAGTCAACCGGACGTTTCAGTAAGTAAAGTATGCATATCTAAATCAAATAATAACAGCACAGCGTGCTCGTGTAAAAGGAATCCAGCGAACAACAAGGATGGAATGATGCACATACAGTGGACGTTCAGAACACGCAGCCGGTAAGTAACAATTGTGACTGACGAAGAAAGTGTACTGCGATTGTATTTTGCCAGTTATACCTAATACGACAGAAGTCTTGAGAATTACAATGAAATTAAAGAACATAAACACCAACCAGCGTGCCATGGTGCATTAGGTGGTAAGCGTAACTGGAAGGGACAATTAAGAAGACAACAAAATGGGTCAATAATACGCAAGGGTTGCCCATATCATAGAAGACATTTGTCTCTGCTTGAATACGCCTCACTAGTATGAAAACCTAGTAAAAAACAAAAGACACTACGCAGCTAGAAAAAAAGTTAGAAAAGCTTTAAATATAAAAGCGCATTGATTAGAACATTTAGGGAATATGTAAGACTCGCCGTCACATTTAACGCACACACAGAACATTCAAGCATTGTAAGCCAGAAGATAGCTCGAGCTCCAGTTTTAACGTGAATGTGCTAAAGAGCTCATTTTGCAGAAATTCCGGTTTTGTCGTCGTTGGTTGTGAGCGAAAAAGTATCTCTTGTCCATGACCCACAAATCGTGAAAGATGCAAACAAAATAAAAAATCCTCGCATCTCCACGAAGTGAATTACACGTCGGCGAAGCTCTGTGTATAGTATGGGTGAGTAATCGTACTTTACCCGAGCTTTGTGTCATATAATGTAAATTGAGTGACATAATGTGACATACAGAGACATAAAAAGTCGACGACTAAGCTGGGTCGTAAGGTCCACAATGTCTACGTTGAAGTCGCCGACTAGTATAAAGGGTTTGTGCTTGTAGGTGTTTTATACTGTGCTGTCACAATTATGATTGGTATTAGTCTATTGCTAAACCTTTTTTTGTGTCTCACATATGTTTCGACTATACCTTAGCGTTGCTCCGTATAATGTACACTGAGTGACCTAAAGTGACATAAAGAGTCGACGACAACGCTAGGTCCTAAGGCCCATAATGTCTACGTTGAAGTCGACGACTAGTATAAAGGATTTGCGCTTGTTGGTGTTTTATACTGTTCTGTCACAAGTATGATGGACATTATAATCTATTGTTAAATCTTTTTTGTGTGTGTCACATACACGCATCTCCTCGTGACAGCCTAGGGACTCCGTGGACGGACAAGCGTCGGTCCTAAGGGTGTCTCGCCCTTAATAATAAAAATGTTTGGTTTGAGTGAGATTCCAACCACCGCTGTCTGCGTGGTCAGCAGGTGTTCCACCACAGAGCGGCGCTTTTACTTGAAACTGCTTCGGTCAAAAGAGCGCTATATGAATGTCATGTAGTGGAAGGAGTCTCCTTAACGCATGTGATATTCCGTGGCAGAAGCGTAGAACCGTGCCAGCTATGCCTCAATACATGTGAATTGCACAACGAGTTGGCGTTTTAAAGACACATCCATTAAAAAGCGCTCAGATTTAATCATGATCAGCTACGAATGCACCAACTAATTGAGCAGCTGCGTAGGTTCGCGCATTGCCTTACAGAAGTTGATTCCCGAGATGAATAATTATGGCGTAGTGGGCACTTAACAACTGTACTTGCTTTTTAGGATAGTTTGGAACAGCCAATGTTCGTTTCGTGCACAGTAGGTTGCCTCACGGCACGGTTGAGGCATGCACCGAGAACCGAAGCGAGGATAGCAAGTGAATAAGCGATGCGCACGAGACCCGATTACGCTTTCGCGTTCTACTCCTGAAGGTGAAGCTCAAGCGTGCTCCAAGTTTTTTTATAACAGAATGCCTGTAACTAATAAACTGAAGCTTCCTAAGTGCTTAAAGTCTCCCTTACTGCGAATGACTCGTTACGTTCACCCGCACGTACTTTCTCTGGTTTTCACCAAAAACTAACTGTTTTAAACATAGCTTTTTCCCATGAACAGCTGAACGGCTTCAATTCTTGCCTCACAAGATTATACTGGTGCCTTGATAGTGTACTCACTTCCTGAAAGTGTGTGTTGCGTGTTCTTGTTCTTTTTATTGTGTGTTGTGCCAAAAATCTGTGTTCTTAGTTGGCATATATGCGTCCCCCGATTTTGATGAAGTTTATTGGCGCACTTGTACGCGGCTACGTCGGAATGCCCGGTTTGTTTAACACTTCAGCGTAGGCAAATCCATCTCACAATAAAACGACCGAAATAAAAATACATTATTAACACAGATGTCAAATGCAAATCTTTGGAAAGTGTGTCGGGCACTTAGGAGAGGTTGCGTTAAAAATATAGCGGGCTGTCCTATTGTGAACGGCATGCGAAAGCCATTGCACTAAATAGCAGCCCTTCACCTCGAGCTGTGTCCAATTGAATAGTCACGTACTACAATGACGATGCATGAAATACCGCGTAATGAATACGTTCGTGCTTTTATTTATTTATGTATTTATTTATTTAGTTATTTATTTATTTATAATACCCTCATGGCAAAAATGATTGAGAAAAAGAGTGGTTGCAATAAATATCTCTTCAGAACAAGGGGACGATTTCCACTGACAATGAGCGATTGTCCAGTCTGTCTAACGTATTGTAACGTTCCCCTTCTTGACCCAATATAGAAACTGCTCAAACAAAAGTCTCCCAGCAAGTACACAGAACAATGTTCTTTTTGCTCGAGATTCACGTCTTCTCTTCTTTTTCGTGTATTATGCGTGGGTCGGGCGCAGCGTTTTTGTTTGTTCTGATCTGGTCTTTCATACGCACTACGGGGGATTGACCAAGAAGCCGGCGGCCAACGACCCATATTGTGTAGGCGCCAGATCAGAGGAACGTTATGGCCTCGGTCACGAAGCCACGTGCTGTTCGGTACCCTTTTACTCTGTTTCGCTCATATGGCGCGAATAGTTTATATATGCAGTGTGCCCCAGCTATATTTAGAAAGGGTTGAAAAATATGCCGACGCACTCTATTACGATGCGGCCAAATGCATGTTGCTTACTATCGTCTGGAGTGTATACAATATACTATTTTTTGTGTTGTTCTTAATTGCCTATTTAGGCATGTTTTATTGCCTAACTTATGAAGCAACGAACCTGGGATAAAACTGACTATGAAAAAAGTTGCGGACACATTGAAAAACGTATAATTAGACAGTTTGTAACTTTCTATCTAATAACTATTCGCGTTTTTCTACTTAGTCCGCCTCGGTGGAATAAGTGGCTAGGGCACTCGGCTTCTGACTCGAAGGTCGCGGGTTCGATCCCGGCTGCGGCGGTGTCATTTCTATGGACACGAAATGGTAGAGGTCCGTGTACTGTGCGATGTCCGTGCACGTTAAAGAACACCAGATCAACAAAATTTCCGGAGCCCTCCACTACGGCGTCTCTCATAATCATATCGTGGTTTTGGGACGTAAAACCCCACATATTATTATTAATATGTTCTTCTGCTTACTACAGATGCCGCGAAATACAAAAAGAAAATACCGCGAGACATGCCCGCTTGTGCGCCGTATTGCAGCGCTCCCAAACTTTCCGTGCGAAAAAGACTGCAGTATTTGTCCGAGTGCGCTGCCTTGGCAGGGTGGCGACGACGGTGGTCGCTGTTCGGTGGCGCACGTTTTGATAGCGGCAACGCGAGCGATAACCTTGCATCTGCTTTTCGCTGTCATGGACCGTCGCGAGGGAATCATATCGTTTACTCTGGATGTTTGGGACCACTGCAATCATGGCGCGCCTAGGCGCACAAGCGGGCATATCACATGGTATTTTTATTGCGATATCAGTACATAGATAGTCTAGACCGGTTTTCGGCGTCGCCTTCGTCGTCAGGTCTCGTATCAAGTCGAAACTGATAAGATCCCCCAGGGCATCGTACGTTCTACCCGCGGGTATTAGCGCGTGAGCGGGGGCGACGAACGCGGCTGAAGGAGAGATCAAACGAGCTGGCCCATCTCCATCACTGGGAGGGCGCATGCGATAAGATCCCCCGCCTATTAGACTGTCCATCCAATGCTCAAGCAGACAGGAAACACCCTGCCCGTCTTTAACGAGCATGAAAAATGCGAGAGATAGGGCACGGTGGGGTAGGGGGCCTCATCCCAAGTAACGCAGAATGTTGCCTCAACATTGTGTGAAAGCGCCCAGATGTCACTCGGTAACGCTGTCTAAAAGCGCTTAATGTCCTCTTTTTTGATGACAGGGTAAGTTGCTTGTAACGTTCAGGATGGCATAGCAACGTTCAGGATCACATTTTTAACATTATGGCAATGTTTCCGCAACGTACTAGCAGCGTGGCGTTAACATTGCTGTGTGACAAGTTGACTTTCATGCGACGTGTGCAGGAAATATGTACTACTGTATGTGTGTTATTAATACAAGGTATCTTGACCTGTTATGGGAACTGCCATGTAGCTCTTGAACAGGAAAAAAAGCTCTCATATGGTGGGTAAAGCTACACAATTGAGAATTGCCCGTGCACAAAAGCACTACGTTTCCGTGCATCCCTTTATCAACAGATACATACATGCATAAACAAGTCCTGTTTGTATGGCCAAGCTATAAATATGTCGGAACACACGTGTGCATGTCCGTAAGACTCAGAACAGACTTTCGCTGTCGCAAAGCTTGCAACGCATGTGATATATGCATCCTGCACTTCCATTAGAGCATTACAAAATGATTACCTCTCGTCCAGATCTGACGAATGGTGTACAGTTCTTGAGGATTGAAGGAAATCTTTTGATAGCAATCATTCGAAGAAAACGGAGGCAGCGGACACGCGCACGTTTCCACTTCAGTTCATCGTCGTCGTCCATCCTAACTAGTGCAGTTTTTCCATTTTTCTCGTGTAACGTTAGTTTAGCTGGGCAGACGCTTACCGAGTGATCCTTGTTGCCTCATAGTGTGCAACTGAATGGAATTAGTTTCACTCTCAACATAGATGCAGAGCCTTGTGTATGTTCAGTAGATTGTCATTTTGTGGTTAGGGCTCGTTCTCTTTGGACAACAGTCATCCATATAGCTTGTCAAAAAGTCTAGAAGAGTAGACAATTCATCCTTGAAGCCACGCTAAAAGACAGAGACTAAGGAAGGGCGAACACGCAAGACGAGCGCTGATTCGCAACTGAAAAATTTATTTGGAATGATCATCCAAGAAAACAAGAAGAATAATGAAAGTAGAGGAATTGAAAACGTGTGCACAAGCAAAGGGGGTTATCCAGTCACTATCATAAGCACTATTTAACAGAACACGTGCTCAGCAGAAATGAAAACTTTTTTTTGTCAATGCCAATGAAGCTTGACTGACGCATGCGTCGCCCGTTCTCCCACTCCCGAGTGACCTTGGATCTATGCGAAGACAACACATTTGTGTCTGAAAACACTGGGGAACACCCACATGTGTAACAGTGTGAGAAAAGTGTTGTCGTCTCACAGATGCAAGGTCACTCGGGAGGTGATAGAATCATTTCACATCAAAAGTATGGGCGACGCATGCGTCAGTCAAGTTTCATTGGCATTGAAGAAAAAGAGTTTTCCCCTTCTGCTGAGCACGTGTCCTGTTAAAAAAATTCGGCAGATTCCACGTACTTTGGGAATCAAAGTTATGCGAAGCATGCGGAAGGAAGGTGACTGTGTTGTAATGTTTAATTGAGCGAAACGTTACGAAATTACGCTACAGATATGTAAAAAAGTTGTACGCACAGACATATGTGCCACAGTCGCATGTGTTTTGCATAACAAGCTATTGTTTACAGTTGCGTAACGATGCCAACAGCAACATGGGCAGTAGCAACACCAGAAGCGGTAAACTGATATGTAGCGCTTGTGCTCGCCAGGATGGTAGCCCTGGACACTGCAACATATATCAACTTCAGTGGATGGCGCTTTACTATAATTGATGTTAACCCGGCGTGACGGCTGTATCATCGGAGTACATATGTAATGTTTATAAAATTGGATAGCCAGCACTGCAACGACAATTGACGTTTCACGAACATTAGGGTCTATTCGAAAAGCAGTTCCGAGACCTGGCGTGGCTCTGTGGTAGAATGCTTGATTGCCACGCAAAATGCTTGGGTTCGATTCCTGTTGGGACCCTGACATTTATTATTTGCATTCGTCCGGTCAACGCTGCTGATGACGTCACTTTTTAGCGCTCTGGCGTTAAAAGTACCAATGTTTGTCTCGCCGTTCCTGGGTAGTCTAAACTGTCAATCACCTGTGGCACATACCCTGTATACCTGTGGCACATACCCGCCCCGTGTTATGTGCCACAGGGTTTGCCCGAAAGAGTTTGACGACGTACGCCACGGGATTGTCAATATTCATGTCACGACCAGCGAGTCATATTCGTCAAACCATCTTATTCTCACATACTAATTTTGGTCTACCCCAAGTTAAAGGGGTAATCACGAGATCACCCAGACGTAGGCGGCTAGATAGATAGATAGATAGGTGGATTGATACTCAGATAGAAACGCTAAAAGTGCCTGCAGTACCCAAAGAAATGCTTCGCATTTAAAATAGTGCTTATGCTAGTGACTAGATAACCACTTTCTTTGTGTGCACGTTTCGTTCCCTCGTCTTTCATTATTTTTTTTATTTATATATGAAAAATATTTAGCCTATATATTTTTATTTATATATGAAAGGTAGGCTACTCCCGACCCACGCATAATACACGAAAGAGAAGAGAAGACGTGAATCTCGAGGAAAAAGAACATTGTTCTGTGGACTTGCTGGGAGACTTTTGTTTGAGCAATTATTCTTTTCTAGGATGATTTTCCCAATAAATTTTTCAGTTGCGTGTCAGCTCTCATCTTGTGTATTCGTCCTTCCTTAGTCTCTGTCTTTTAGCGCTGCTTCAAGGATGCATATGTACCAACTAGCGCAACTTTCTATCCAGTAGACAATTCATCTAGTTTGTAACTAGTGTCGCTTTTATTTGCCGAAGACAAGATGCGCTGAGTAAAACGGAGCACCATTTGTTCCGGAAGATTCTGTATTACAGCCGTCTTTAGTAGTACTCCATACTCTGTTTTCAACACCAAGGTTGTGAAGGGATCTCACGCGGCTTTAAACCTCTTCATACAACGTTTTACTATCTTCTAAATCTTCACTGGGCGGACATTACGTAGGTTTAGAAGCCGGCGCATATGGTCATTAACAATGAGTGACTTATGGCCGAATCTTTATTTGAGAAGGTTTATAGCTGTGCTATAACTTTCGTTGGTTGTGGCCAGGCCGCTAATGACACATTCCGCTTTACCCGGCACGTAGCTCCGGAGATATTTCAATTTTCCACGTCGGCGAGGTATCGGTTTTGGTTAATGGTATCGGTTTTGGTTTGGTATCGGTTTTGGTTAAACTCAAATTGATCCCAGAATTCAGGCCGTTTAATGAGGTCACCATGAAACTTCGGCACATCGAGCTTAGGTAGCCTATTCTGGGCACGAGCTTGATCAGAGTCGTCATGTGATGCGTGCGTACGTATGGCTTGAGATGCGGATAAAATACGTTCAGCGCGGGACTTCGCGAGGACGATAAAATCTTGGTATTGTCCAACGCTTTGGATCTCATCCTCAAGGTTATCGTCAGCGGCATGCTCTTCTATTTGGCTGTCAAGGTCCGTTAGCATCGTTTCCTTTATCTTCAATAGGTTAGGATGGTCAGTTAGCTAACCAGTTGGCGTTGGTTCCGTCTGCATAACAGTCGTCATGTCGTTCATGATCCTGGTGACCGCAGTTCGAACCGTAGTACGTTACCGTCGTAGCCTTTTCATGTCGTCCCGTAGGGGAATCGAAGGGATCGTGATAACGTGTATCGTTCGTGTCTCCCCCCGCGTCGTCGCCTTGATCGCGTCGTTCGGCCATCCTCTTCATGGAGCTCGCTTCATCATTAGGGGTCTTCAACTGTTCGTTTCATCTTGGTCACGGCACCATGATGTTGAAAATCAGGAAGCGGAGCAGAAGTAGAGAGCGTCTTGTTTGTTAGACGCTGGGTTGAAAACTAAAAAGAGAAAGGAAATGCGGGGGTGCGCTTGGGTCCGCGCTCGCTTGTCACTTCTTAGTCTCCACCGCTCCTCCTAATTAATATTTAACAGCTAGTATCAGGCCATTGTCTTTCAACTCATCAGCGTTAGGACAAATAGCGACTATATGAATACAGGAACAATCATCAGCAAGTTCACTGAAAGCTTTTGTACTTAACATTCTGTGTACGAATTGTTGCCTTTTGCCACTATGACAGTACAATTCTTCGCATTTGATGCAGTACTATTCAGTATATATGAAATTTTCCTCATTGACCCTCTAGAATTTTCTCTAGGACTGCCAAGACATAGCTTCAACGAGTTGTGGTATCTCTGTATGATGAAAAGGATTAGAACTTGGATAAATGAAAATTAGAGCATGCTAAATGTGGATATAAAAAACAATCGTTTGCTTTCATTGTGGACAGTGTACGAGGGCTGTATGTACTACTAATATAAGATATAAAAGGCATTGCAGGTTTTCCAATATATAACTCGATTGTATATTTCTCTAGTAGTACATCACAGTAGAAAGAAGCTCGTAGAATAATATTGTTAATACAAAACAATTAACATGTTCACAATTAAAAAGCATAACCGAACGTGTTTTAGAATGTGTAACCGGAAGAGGAATGGATATTGAACACAAATAAAATGATAGAAGTGTTAGCACTGTGACCGGTCCAGTTGCTGCGGATCTACAGTATAACATCAAAAGTGCATGAGGCACTCAATACAAATAGGTTGATAAGCGTTAGCCATGGTGAGCTTTCCGTCTTCCATCCATCCTATGCTACCCAAAGTTGCTGTCTGCAAGATGTATTTGAAATACAGGAATTAGTTCTTTGAGAACAGAAAACCATTTAAATGTTTGCAGCATGAATTAGCAGAAGGTGAACCGGCTAAGAAAAAATGGAAAACAACGTTGATAACAACATTTTTTAATAAATGGCGTGAATGATGAAATACGGAATGTGGAGAAAAAACATGGTTGATCCCTCCGTCACTGGAATCGGTATAACACGAAATTAAAACGTGCCCGTACAGAGATAGTTGAATGTTTTTTGAACCTTGAAACAGGAGAGTTTGCAAAACGTATAACGTGGATGCACCCATGTTGACGCTTGGTGGCACATCTCCATGCCGCGACTAACGTCCATGATCAACGATTAAACAAACCATTCTGGTAGCTGTAGATGTAAACAGCGAGAACGTAATCAGAGCAAGAGGCGTGAAGCCAGAAAAAGCGGCGCTATTGGGGCGCAGAACTTAGGCTAAGGTCGCCATCCCGCGTTATGTTAAAGTGTGATTTAACGTACGCCACGGTCGGACTAGAGGGAAACGCTGAGTGCGTCTTGTCGCCCAAATAGCCCGGCCGCGACTTATTGGGGGGCGAGCGTAAGCGAGGAACACAGTATTACAGCCACTGGAGGGAGGCGCGCGTCGCATTTTTGGTTTGATGGACGCTATGAGCAAGGCCGACGCTTGAGCTAAGGTCGCCACCTCGCGTTGCGTTAAGGCGTTGACAAAATTGCACTTCTACTGAAAACATGCCGACTGAGACGGACGCGTAGCAGGTGCTACAGGTGCTGATCGCGGAAGCCATAGTAACGATGAATTACTTTACTGCTCCAAGAGGGCGACACCATCCCGCTGACGAGGAGCACTGTGATGAAAGTGGTAGATATAAAAGGCGCGTTCGTAAAGCAGGCAGAGTTCGCGGCCGTGACGCAATGGATAGCGTGCTCGGCTTCTGTTGTTGCGGACCGAGAGGTCATACGTTCGATGCCCGTTGGCGGAACTTTTTAAGCATTTCTTAGCGAACTTCGGCGACTTTGAGCGTATCCATCCATCTATCTGGCTATCTATCTAGCCGCCTACGACTTTGCGCTCTCCTGGCCGTATCGTTATTGGGATTTATACCAAATTTGGTATGGCATAACATGACTGTATGACGCACATAAATGACTGGTCATATCATGAAAATGATGAATAACTTGTCATAAAAGTAAGATTTACATGTCACGCTCATGGCGCGCTCGCGGCCGTTTCGTTAGCTTGATATACACCACACTTGGTATTGAGTGACGTGACTGTATGAAGCACATAAATGACAAGTGGTAATATGGAAATCCTGACATGTCATGAGCGACATGACTTGCATTCCACGCTCATGGGGGCGCTCGAAGAGGTTTCGTTAGCTTGATATACACCAAATTTGGTATTGAGTGACATGACTGTAAAACGAACATAAGCTGCAGGTGGTAACATGAAAATCTTGGCATTCATGTCATCTACAACGCCATTTACATACCACGCTCGTGGTGCGCTTGCGTCCAGTTCGCTAGCTTGATATACACCAAAATTGGTATTGCGCGACGTGACTGTGTGACGAACAGAAATGACAGGTCCTAACATGTAAAACACGATACGCAAATTATGTAAGGCATGATTTGCTCCTTCCTGGCTGCTTCGCATTACATCGATTCCCACAGCGCGTGGGATCTGCCCGCTTTTTTCTTTGACATCTGATCGTAGTACATTTTTTAAACGTCATTTCTGTGACGGAAATATGTCACTGAAGTCTTGGTGGGCCCCGCCATAAAACATTTTCGTGTTAAAAGACAGTTCACTCTCTTTAGAAGTCTTAGATGCGTCTTCCACGTGATGCATCTATCCTATCAGTAGTGACATCATCACTCTTTGCTTTGTACTTGTGTATATGTTAGGTCTGTCGCACCAGGTGTTGGCGCCTTTACCACTTGGGGCAGAGGGCGGCACACCCTTCCAACAGCAGCATGAGTGTGGCATACAAACTTCAACCTTTGAAATTCTCGCACAGCTTGAAGGCTGCAGTTCAACGCACACTTCTGCCACCGTTGACATGAGTGGCACAGGCCAGCGCTCCTAAAGTGAGGAGGGTTAACATCGGCCTGGTGATTTGCAAGCCGTTTTTTTCGTACTGCGGTTGCAATGAGTACAAATCTTTCAAGCATCTGTGAATGAAATGTTTGCTGGAAATATTGCAATGTGCTTCTTTTATGCAGGAGATGCTGTTGTGTCTAGGTTCAATTTTGCGGCGACGTAATGTAGGATGACTTTGACAGCTTAATTTTTTCTACAGGTGAGTAAAGAATTTTTCGACCAGCGAGTAAAAATGTTTTTCTACACTGTTGCTGTGAAACGCGTCAGAAGGAAAATATGATGTGAGAAACTGACAAATCTCAACTGTTAACTGAATTTCTTCAATGAAATTCTTTTTAGCAGCCACTGTTAACTCAAAAAACCACAATGCAGGCGCGTCAAAAAGGAACACATTGCAGCCTAAACTCTGGGAAAAGGGCAACTGTTTAAAGGAGATTTGTGTCCTCTCTTCTACATCTTTCTTCAACCTATGCTCTATTCCAACCATGCATTCACCCAACTTGGTACAGGGTGTGTGTGATTTGAAAGGTTTTAATAAAGTTAAGGTTACAAGGCATTTTACTACATTTTCTAAGTCGTATTGTTTCCATGATGTTTGCACCTTATATAACTGCTTAGCCATTGCAGAACAGGCATATGCTTGAATGTACCTAATAATAAAGTAGCAGGCAGGGCCGTAGCCAGAAGTTTTTTCTGGGCGGGGGGGGTACCTCCTTGATCTGAAGTGCGGGCCGGGTAAGCAGATTTGTGGACCGTCATTTTGTGCTCTATATGCTATGGCGAAAAAATTTGAGGGGGGGCGGGCCCGGTGTGCCAGCCCCTGGCTACGTCACTGGTAGCAGGTATGTAAGGTTCTGTACAGGCAGCAGCAGGTCTAAAAATACGGATGAAAGAAGGGCCTGTAGAAAAGTTCTATGGCGCTCGCTGACCATATACAGATCTGATTTTATGACATATATAATCAAAATGCTGAGTGGGGTGCTCTCCTATAAGCAGGAAGTGTATTCACACACAAAAGGCAGGCTTGCAGAAAATGCATCTGATTATAGTTGGCATAACGAATTGATGATGAGGGTGGTTCTTCACTTTTGCTACTCCACGACCTTCAGTTATCTCGAATCATTTCGGTTGCTGTTTTATGCTAGATGCATTTGCTTCACAATATCCCAGCACTCAGGCTCACAGCAGCACAGCTTACGATGTTCAAGTTGATCAACAGCTCATTTGGTGTTTAGGAAGCCTCTCATTGTGACATTTGTTTGTATAGCCTGCATGTGCTTTTCATTTAACACTAGATAAATTAGTACTGATGTTTGTTATTGCATATAACATTTGCTTTATTACTCATGTATATGCTTGGCATTCAAGTGGCACAGAGAGGCTGAGGTTCAGGAACCACTTTGGATAAGTTATTTTAACATTCCAAACATATTTTGCGTTGTTAAAGCTACAGTGTGCACTCATTGGGCTATCGGCTCCAATTCATGAGGCAATCTACAAGGTGAGGCACTGCAGAAGATCTCACACAATGCGTTTCCTTTCTGCACCTTAATTGTTTCGTTTACTGGCAGTATTCGTGCTTTACATATGAATATGGGCAAAACTAAAGGATGTTCGACAATGTTTATTTTATGATTTGCAAATTTACGAAATACCCAAGTTCTCATAATCATGCCTCATTGCTTCTTATGATCGCAACAAAGCCCAATCGTGGCTGTTTATAAGGCATGAACGCTATTGAATGTTTCAGTTATGAGCTGCAAACTAGTTGGTGTCATTGGGTGGTGAAACTATTTTTATATGGCTTAGGCAGCGTGTGAATTTTTTTAACCTTATGTTTGTTTTTGTCAGCTTCTACTATTGTTTGATCTCCTTTTCAAGGGGAGCCTGATCACAAACCCTGGAGAGAAGGTGTAAGCAGTCAGGATGCACTACTTCCAAGTTATAGAGAGGAAGAAGTAACATGTAGTTACTATGTGGTTACCGGATCTCATTGTCGCAGCATTTTCGACAGTGAGATCCGGTAACTACACGTTTTTAAAATGAAGCTCTTGGGGGAGTAGAGGAACGGTTTTTGTCTAGTGATTGTGATGGCTAGTGGCGGCCCTGGCACAGTGATGTTCCACTAAGAAAGTCAAAAAACACTTCCTATGTTAGAACACTGAACTTTCTGTGAAACATAATAGTTTGGCGTGTCTAGATAAAAACGTACACAAATTTCTAGCAACCCTTCCCAATTTTGATGAAACATACCATAGAAACACGTTTCAGGCCCAGAAAAATGATTTCAAAAATAGTCATTAGCAGAAAAAGAGTTTGTTTGCCTAAAGAAAACAAAAATTTTTTTTCTTAAAACACTTTCTTGCGAATATCAGTTTCGGAGCATGAAGCGCACGCTGGAAAAAAATGTTTAACGTCTTAGTTACACTGTTTATTATAATCAAAGTACAAGCCAAGTTAAAAATTCTGAGTATTTTGTTTCTCTTTTTTTGTTGAACAATGTTTGAGGGATAA
>JALIZH010023806.1:0-47467 GCA_030522465.1 Rhipicephalus appendiculatus | reverse complement strand
GAGCTATCAGTGGTGATTCCCGTTGAACTATATGAGCTCCCTTCCATTCAAAAGCAACACCTATGTGCCTCAATCAAAGTGCATTCGTTTCCTACAAAACTGTAACTGTGTTTGCCGCTACCTTATGATTTCATGGGTACATGCAGACATACGCTGTTAACGAGTACCGACTGTCACATAACATAAATTAACGAGACCGGACACGGCGCCTTCTTGTATTGTATTTTAGTGGTAAGAAAAAGTTATCACGAACACGCACCAACTAAAACGCCATTGGATTGTGTAAGATATCTCATATTAAACAAAAATGTACTTTGAAGTTGCCTTCTTCTCAAGCTAACGCTAGCTGGGACAAAAGCAAATTTACAACTTTCTGTCTTCTGACGCCAGGACATGTATACGTTAGAAGACAGGTTCAATCGTGCCGTGGTTTCAACTGGTTTTTGGAATCTGAAGGCCAGAGCTATGCAGGTCAACGTGCTGTTGTGTTATCGCGATAGCGTTATACAGACTGTGTCGAAATTTAAACAAAATGTCAGCTTACGTTGCCATTTCGAAGGCCTTCCCTATGTCTCATTTATGGGTAATTTCTGAAGGGAGTTTGGCGTCAGGATTCCAGAAAAATGTCTATACCGATCACACCAATGACTAAAATCTGGACGACGATCATGAAGTAGGGAGTTTTTGTTCCGCGGTTTCAACACAAGGTGACAGCATATGTGGTGCCTTACAAAAAAAAATTGCTGAAGAATAGTCCCATCTGTCTTAGAATAGAAAATTGAGCGAGTTGGTATTGAATCATAGTTAGGACTGTGCAGCGCTCACAAAAGGGACAAGGGACAGAAGAAGTGCACGAGAACAGCGCATGTCTCGTGCACTTCTTCTGTCCCTTGTTCCTTTTTTGTGAGCGCTGCACAGTCCTAACTATGAGTCCCATCTGTGTAGCTTACCCGAACAAAGCGTTCATTAATCACGATAGACGTGAGAATAACGCGAGCACCATTTAGTAATGTCACCTTCGCAAAGCGATAAAGAAGTATGGGACAAAGAGTGTCATGTGCGGGCCGCGCGCCGCTAGCGAAAGGTCGGCGGGCCGCGTGTTTGGGACCCCTGAGCTAGAGTTATACACCGGTCATCGTTTCACGCGCAGGCTTTCTTTCCCTCATTGGATGGTTGATGCTGCATGGTTGATGTTGCATGGTTGCATGGTTGAGCATGGCTGCATGGTTTCATGGTTTATGTTGCATGGTTGAGCATGGTCATTGCATGGTTGAGCAGGGCTATAGAGAACGAGAAGGCGATACGAAAGGGGCCTCCTAACACCATCGCGTTCCACTCGTAAAGGTATGCCGATATAATACTACCTCGGTATGCTTCGGATAGTATGTCGGCATGCATCGGTGACATTTCGGCAACAGAACTCAAAGCTACGCGGCGCTCGCGTCAATCAAACCGTTTCACGACATCCTGCGGAGTGTTCCCAGTTAGGGTTGCTGAGGACTGTACAGCGTGTACTCACAGGTGATAAAGAGGAACACAGCGTAGCACAGCATGGCCAGCACGGCGACGAGGAAGATGAACAGCGACGACATCACGCAGCCAGTTGGGCCTGCGCCATAGAAATATTCTAAAATAATTGACACTAATGACAGGGAAAAGAATGTCAAACACCTAATTGTGTTTGACGCACAATCTACAAGAAAATCTGTACAGTTTTCCCAGAAAGAGAATCTTAGCGGGCAAAAAAATATTCCTGGTCCTAAGGAGTTCTTTCTGAGGAATCAGTATACGGACCTTTGTGTTGGAAACAAGTGAATGACAATTTTTCACTTTCATGGCCCGTCATCCAGCTTGCGGAATTCCGCCGAGCCTGATTAAGAATAATTGTCGCTGAAACAGATGAAGGAAAACAGCGGGGCCATACAGAACGACAAAGCGTTATCTACAGACTCTCCTATGGTTAATGTATAAAAATAGCGTTTGTACACAGCATTATTTTTTTCCGTCAAATCTTTCAAGCAAATGTGTGACGGGACCGTAAGTTTAATTCCGACAATTCGGGCATGTGCTTGCATACGTAAGCGCGAGTTCGTGTGCGCTGCTTCCGCATTACATACTTACACGTCCACTGTAAAACAAACAAAACATACACTCGCGTTAGAGTGACCCGACATAAGAACACTAAGGCGGTGCTTAAACAGCAGCAAAAGCTCCTTAATTTGGATTTCACGGGACCGGAAAAATTGCCCGAATTAACCAAATTCCGAATTTTTATGTAAGTATCACGAAAACACTAAACAAATGTCTACTACGTCAATGCGCTTTAATTTTCCCGATGAATGCGTAAATCCTGTACTTACGTTGCGTAAGAGCTGTGTAAAAGCCACAATGCTCGCCACTCGCGACTTGTTGCACAATGTAACCGCGGATGAAGACCTCCCTGTCTTAGGCCTAATAACCTGAAACTCGCTGATGCGAAATTAACCATAAACGTCGTTACCAGACTGCACTTCCCCGTTTCGGTTGTCCGCGGTGAGCGCCGCTTTCGCTCCTTTGCGTCGCACATTTGCGGCGTTTCGCGCTCGGTCCCGCTCCGTGAGTTGTCCAAATTAACGAGAGTTTGATGCCATTAAACAACACATATGCTTGCCGGGACCAGAGAACGCGTCTGAATTCTCCGATTTTCCGAATTAACGGGCGCCGAATTAACGAGATTTTACTCTATTAGCGGACGAACGCTGCAATACTAGTAAACGCACATAATGTTCCTGCTGGAATGCATCATTTACATAATCTACCGTGCCGCTAACTTCGTTATTAACAATTTAAGTTAGTTCCTGTGGTCTTAGGTGGCAAAGCCACAATGTCATTACGAGCTACGGCGTGGGGAGGAAACCCCCGATCAACTTTGACCACGCGGGGTCCTTCAATGTGCACAAAAGTATTCTAAGTACACGAGCGCTGTTGCATCTCGCTCCATCGAAATGCGGCCACCGCGGCCGGGTATCGAACCCGCGCCCTTGTCCTTAGTAGCGGAACACGATAACCGCAAAAGGCCCAAGGCGAGTAACTTTAAGTCCATCCCGCATGGTGCATTAGTTAAATAAATTAATTAATGAGAATATAAATAAATAAGATCCAGAAAGATTACAGGAATCAGCGGTAACCACCAATCCAGCGCACATGCACCTATACATACCTCTTGTATCGGGCTCCATTAGTGGGGGTGCTGCCGCTCTCTCGCCTGCATCGGTTCAGTGAGATAAATCAAAATAAACCTTGCTTCAGGCTACAAATCGAAACCAAGTCGACGACTAGTGAAACCGATCAAAACATGTTTGACGACTTACGGGAGCTTCTCGTGCCCGCGCATGTTGTGCAGGACGGAGACCTTGGAACCGTGCGAGCTGTTGAGAACGTAGGTGCGTAAATATTTAATAAATCTGCTCCCGTTCGAAAACATGTAAAAAACAACTAAAATGCGTAGATTCGTTCGCAAGAGCTCTTCTATAAATTGTGTTTGCTCCCAGCATCTATTTAGTAAGTTGCACGCAGAGTTATTCACTACTAAAATTTATTGTTGAAGATCAGCGCATGTTTGTGAGCATTAGTTTGTACGAATCATTCGTGTAACACTGCAAAAACGGATGCGTCGATGTGATCAGACTAAAGGCTTTAGAGCAGACTAGAGTTACTGTATATGCTACCTTTAGGTAGCAGAGTTGCCCCTCTGATAGAACTCGCCGCTCGCGCCCCCATTCGCCCAGCGCCCTCACGTGCGCAAAAAGCATCCTTTTGAGGGAAAGCCAACTTCACGGCCGCGCGGGTGCTGGCGGCCGCCGCTCCACCACCGCTGCTCGGCTCTACTGCCGGTGCCACCGCTATCGCCGTCGCTGCCCAAGCACTCCGGCGAGGCGATACGGCTGAGTGCGGAATGTTTTTCTTTGGTGTTGTGGTTGTGTCTTGCGTTGTCCGTTTTTAGTGAACGTCAGTGTTAGTAGTGCCTGTGAGGCGTAGCGCCGTGACTCAATGCTGCCCACTGGTCAACGGCTGGCTAGCCGTTGACATAAATCGAACGGGACGGAACAATAAAATTGTGCGCGAGTGAATGCGTGAATATACACCTTACAGGTCTGTCAAAACAGTATAATTCAGTCCGGGCACTGTGCGGCATTGCATTCGGAACCTCACCGAGTGTTTACTTTATGCCACAGCTACGTAGATATGCGGAAAATTGTCATTTGCTTGCGTTATTTGTAAAACACGGAGTGATAGTTCTAGCAATTGTTTTTTCGAGCCACCTAAGCGCTGCGTCAAAAACTACGTGAAACGAGCGATTTGCTGACCTTAATTTGTCGAGAATATCGACAAATTAAGTCGAAGTTTTCCTGTTCGCTATTTAAAACAAAAATATTACTTCCGATGGTGACTGCCATCGAACAAGCTATAACACCATTTTCATCGGAAGTCATTATTTGTTCGAGTTCTTTTTTTTTTCTTTGAAGCCAAAGTCATTCCGCCAGCGACGGGTTATGAACGAGCGAGAAAGCGCACGGAGCCGCTGGCCCGCGTCGGCACATTCGAAAGGGGTGGCATTCCTGCATGGCGTGGATGCCTCGGCGGGCAAGATGGCGGACCTATGCGCAACTCTGCTACCTAAAGTACAGTGGCTAGAATTAGGGGTGTGCGAATAGTGAAATTTCATCTCGAATCGAATTCGAATCGAATAGTGCCGAATAGTGGCTAAAAATGTCGAATATCGAATCGAATATCGAATACCAAAGATTTTGTTAAAAATTGAAAGAAAGAACAAAGAAATGTAGTCTGCTCATGTCCTCGAGCACATATCGCGGAGAGTGACTGCCACCGAATGACTACAAATTGTCACGCAGAAACACAAGCTGTTCCACATGACCTTGCTTCAAACTTTATCGCCGTGATGTTACGGTGTTTCCTGCAGTCGAAAACATGCGCTCGCTGGGTGCCTCAGTAGCAGGAAGGCATCGCAAAGCATTTTTGGCGATGCCTGGATGAAGTGCAGCTCTATGCGCTTTCCACTATTTCAAAGGATCACCCTTTCTTGGTGTCAGGAGCTCATTCAAGTGTTTCTGAACCTCTTGACTGTAAGGTCTGAGCTCAGTGCTGGTTATTTTTTGACGCTAGCAGTTCGGCAGTCAATCAGACTGTTCCGTGGCCTTTTCTGCTGGAGCTATGACGTGCGGAAATGACATAATCTCCTTTAAAATAAACATGCCCTCACTTATGAACCAGTATGTCCGTGAAAGTTTTAACGGAAGGCCTTCTGTAACGACGTTAGCGTTAGTTTTGGCCACCCCCAGCCTAACCAAGCTGTTCGTATTATATTACATAGCATTAGAGGTTGACCTGAAATGTGAAACGGTTAATATTTCTTGTTAGTGCATATTGTAGCCCTTTTTGTATGCCTTGTATATGGGTGCTCGGGCGCTTCTCAAGTGAATTGATTTTCACTTTTTGCCCGAGTATTTGCGCATTATGATGATGCAAAATAGACTTCAACTTCAACCAAGTTGCAGCATGGCTTGTGTCGCGCTTCAGATATTCGTCCAATCGAATTATTCGAAACTTCGAATACTAGGTATTCGAAAGTCGAATCCAATTATTCGATAAAGTATTATTCGATTCGAATTCGAAACTCGAATATTCGCACACCCCTAGCTAGAATACTAGAAGTGTGATCACCGCCAAGCGGCTCCTATGGGAGGGAGTGACGCCGCCTTCCGATGTTTCCGCTAGGTGGCGCGCGCTGTCGTATACACGTCAGGCTCTCAGGCTGAGCACGCTGTTCAACGCTGCTACTCTCCGGTCGAACGTGCTTCTTTTGCCTGTTTAGGCTGTTCTTTCGTGCTGCATTTGCTGGTCGGACAGCCTCGTCGTGTTTGTGTGATGTCTTCTCGGAGTGCTCACCGTGAGCAGGCGTCAGAGTCAGTTCTAAGCCCAGATGCACGACCGGGTACAAATCGAGCAAGCAGAAGCTTTCATTTTCTGAAGTCCACTGCGAGCTCCACTTCGAGCACGTTATTAACTGTGAGGTAGTGCGTTTGGACAGAGCTAGGCCTCTACTTTGGCCGCATGTAGTTTCAAGGATCTTCCAAATGCGCCTTTCTACCTCTTCGAACTTGTGGCGCAAAAAAAAAAAAAAAACAGAAACCCAAAGGAGAGATCATGCCCGCCGCTTCTGATTCCTCAGAAAAGACGTCGAAAGGACGACGACAGAGAGCCGCAGAATTAATCAGAGCCACCCGACCTTTCAAGTGCACCCGTTTACGATTACACAGACGTTCCACTTCCTTGAAATCGATGGGGAAGGCACGCACTTGGTGAGGAACCGTTAAATGTCGCCTACAGCTTGTGCACGCCTAGCTCGGACATGAGTCTTCTTCACGCAGAGAAACTTATTACATTTTGTGCCAGTGGAAATGCCATAACACAAGAAGTGTTTGTGCGTGGTGTGAAGAATTCTATGAATGGGCCATGTGAACCAACCTCTCTTCTGGAGGCTGTTGATGCCATGCCAGTGTGTTCAGGGGCAAGCTTGTTGTGCGAGTTTCCTTTTGCATCATCTGGTAAGAACTTGAAGGTCTGGAATGGGAAGCTCTACCATCACAAGTGTAAAGGTACCTCAAGTCAAGATAAAAGGCGCTGCATGAGTTGTAAGTACTTGAGGAAGCTCCTTATCAATCAGAGATACCGAAAGAAGAAAGCACCAGGCAAACTGACCCGTGCAACAGTACGCCGTCTTACAAAGAATGTGAGGACTCTCCAGCAGACCATTGCACAACTGAAACTATAGAATGAAGAAACTGAAGAAGCTGCACTCCTGAGCAAAATCGACAAGCTCCCATCCAAACAGAAGACTGCAATATTGCAGTGTTTTGAAGCTGCAAGGCACAAGTCCCTCAATGGCATGCGCTGCAGCCCAGAGTGGATGCTGGAGTGTGTCAGGATGCACATGAAGAGCCCGCGACGTTATGAACATGTGCGTAGGGAGAAAATTATTGTGCTGCCTATAGTCGTACATGCCTCAGAGCATTCATGAAGTACGACACGTGCTTTGCTTTTAACAAATGTGTCCTCTTGGGCATTTCTAGACTGCTAATATGGGAGACTTCGAAAGTCATGGTGGACTGATCATTGACGAAATGAAACTTGCAGAAAACTTTTGTGTTCAGCGGGGAAGCGGAAAGGTTGATGAATTTGTGGACCTTGGTTTCTTCACTCCCGAGGTTGACAAAAGTGTTCCATGTTTGTGAGAAGAGTAAAATGCTCTCTGATTTTCTGTGCTGTTGTTAATTGAAAAATATTTCCAGTTTAAATACGCGCAAGAATAGTTAAGTCCTTAAAAACTGCCTCATGCAAATGTTAAGTATAAAAACATGAAGGCAGTTGCTATCACTGTCATAGTGGCATTTTTCCGTGCTTCTTGATGTTTCTTATAAACTTTTGAAATGCCAATCCTCTCCAAAAAATTAATCTGTTACATAACTCAGCGCCAAGGAACGATTGCGAAGCTGTTAGCTAGCCGCAATATTTGCGATCGATGTAAAGCTTCACTTATGGTACTGTGCGTACGGTCGTAGCATAAAGTTATAGTGTTTAATATCTGCCGCGAAGTTCATTCATATGTGAGGCACTCACGCCCTACAATGTAGTAGAGACACATAAAAATTCACGGCATCAGCAAAACCATATCCGCCACAAACCAGCCTTGACATAGCAGCTTCGCTGCAGTGAGCCGAGCGAGCGACGTGTAAGCTACAACCAGCGCCACCTGGACAGCGCCGGTCGAGGCATCGGTGGAGAGCGTCAGCGCAGGCGGCGCGGTCTTTACACTTCCCCTATTCTAGCCACTCCTAAAGGTAACAAGAACACTATAGTAACATATACAGTAACTCTACAGCCGACGTGTTGATGGCGCCATCTGTCTTCGCACAGTTTAACGAGAAAACACGTAGGATATTTATTGCAGACCGCCGCAATGATCCAATAAACTGCTAGTGTTAACAGTGACTTGCTAATTTCCGTACAGCTCTTGTATTATTTTTTTTTCCTTCGATGAGAACATGGAGACAATGTAAGAAGGCTTCTACGTGCTAGGGTTAGACAAGGCGTATCAAGATGTCGTTGTACCTGTACTGTTATAATTAACCGGCATTCGGCGAAGAGGAATACGCCACACCGACACGCTAAAGCTATCTATAATTTATCCGCTTTTCCTTGTGATTCGCATTTCTATAGAACTCTTTCTATTTGAAAAAGAGACAGAGACTGATAGAGATATCAACAGATCACTTGTATGACGTGATAAAGCAGGGCGCACAAGCATATATCACCCGGAAGCTTTGCGCAGTTTTATCTTTCTCTCTCCCTTTCACTAGGCTTAGCTTCCTTGGTCTCTCGTCCCGCAAGGCACCGGTGGCATGCGGCGTTGCATGGTGCTTGCTGGCGCGGGCGTTTATTTGCTCATTGATATTTTGGCAATAACAATTTTTGGGTGTTTTCGTTCTTCTTCTTTTGTTTTCGTATGAGCAAGTGAAGCGCAAGATGATTTTGTGAATGCAGGTTCGGATTCTTCCTGCGATCGATCTGTTTTCTCTGCAGGGTGCAAATTTCGTGCTGCCACGTTTCTTGAACGAGCACATCGCGACGTGGTAGTGCCCTAATATGGAGGCCACGATCACGCCAGTGCGTGCGTTGCGTGCACGAACTCTATTATATTCACATTCAGAATTTCCTGGCGTCTGTTTCCGCAAGAATTCTAGTATTTTACTCAGCTCTCGTCGGCACCCATAGCATTCCCGTTACGGTCATGTATATGTCTAAGTGTTCACGGCAAGGTTCCCTGAAGGGGCGCCTTCGTTAGCAGACACACATACCAGCGTACACTTATGACAAGCAAGACAGATAATACTTACTTTTAGCAGAGCAGCGTGAATCACATCCGCTCTCCTTACTACACGGGCACGAAAGAGAGCACGTAGACATCGGTCTGCTTTGTTTCGGGGCTTTCGAATGCGTTGAAAACTGAAACGCGATCAGCGCAGGCAGACGGCCTTCTTCTTCGTCCTCTTCTTATCGCGCTGGCGGAAGCTTGGCGTGCTTCGAATGGCCCCATGTGTGAATATAGCTAGAGTGTACTAGAAGCGTTTATAGTACACTCTAATATATATCTAAAGCCCCTTAAAGGTTCATGATGTTAAACAGTGCAAATGACAAGAGCTCTATGACATTACCCTAAAATAATATTAAGTTCGCTTCAGAGATACGTCCCGCAAGCTCTTTCCTTCAATGTCTTAATGGTTTAGTGATATGCTCCACAATAAAAGGAAAAAAAAAAAGTCTGATGCCCTTTCCCTATCGGGAAAATGGGGACGAACGAAGCTTTTACTGCGTTTCTTTCTTTCTATCGCATTGCGCAAGGCTCCATCCTGCTGTTTCCTTCCTCAATGCCAATAACTGGGCCTTCGCTCACGTGCGCAAGACTTCAGTTATTACAGGCAAGAGAGACGCTCACGCCTTCATATCTATGCCACAATGAAATGTGGGAAAACACGTGCAACCTCGATGAAAGATCAGACTTCAGTATCACAAACGGCTAATCGACGACAGGCGTACGATCGTGAGAGCATCATTTACTTGAAAACGGTGCATACAAATACGCATGGGACAGGCGCATACATCTGAGGGTCACATTTCTGTACGCTTGCAAGCGTCGGGTGTCTCGCGTAAGACTCCGAAATATGCTAGTTACGTAGCTTTTACTATTTTGCTCGTATAATTGTCCAGGGAATGTGATGTCCCTGTTGATTTCGCAATCTCCGAAAGGCCCACGAAGAGTCAGCAATCGACGGGTTGCGGAGCAGTCGAATACGATAGCTGCTTTTATCGCAACTTAAAAGAGACAGAGTGACAAGTACATATAACATGACACGTGAACTTTATTAAAGGACGACCACGACACGTAAACATACAGAATATTTCACACGCATACTTGCACAGTAGTTACACCAAGACATAATGAAACAAGAAACTGTAAAAACCTTCTGGAATTCAGAACGGCTGAGCGCCGGAGCACAGCTCCTTGTACGATGCCGCCTCACCGGTGATTACAACCACGGCGGAGATCAAAACACAACGATACTCAAGTAAACGAGCACATGTACCGGGTAGCACTAGCTAAGTCAGTCCATAGGACTAATTGACAACTTTACAACTTTAAACATCCAGCTGCAGGCGGTAGCATTGATTGCAGGTGCCCGTATTCACGCATGACCGGCGTCCTTGGATTAGTCTTTGCTTTGGTACGGCAGAAACATTGATCGTGCAAAGTCATGTTCATTTAACTTCGTCGAAACAGGTCACGTGGAAACGTGATGCTTGCTGTGGAGTCATTGGTGGCTCGCTTGTGTATATAATTTTCTCTTGACCTAAGCTTTAAAGCTTGACCTAAGCTTTAAAGGACAACGGCTATATTACGGTACAATATCCCCGCGCTTTATAGCAAATCGAAAGCCTGTTACTCGTGGTAAAGTGAACATGGGCACCTTCACGAAAGTCACAACGTTACAGCAACATCCAAATACTCGCACATCCGCTTGCACGCAGGACATCACTGGTCGGGGAGGTAGATTCGCGCGAAAATATCCGGATCCTGGCAGACTGCTAGCACCCTTGGCTGTTCAGGCAGCGGAGGGCCTTGAGCAGGCGGTCACGTGTCGTGCGGTTCAGCTGTTCCTTGGTGAGCAGGCAGCCCCGGAAGATGCGCCGACACAGCTGCAAGCTTCCGTGTGTCTGGCCTACGCGCGCTGACAGAAGGTACGGCTGCCATGGGGCCCCTCCGTCGTGACGTAAGGACCTGCACACAGTGACGTCAGAGTGAACAGGCTGCTTATGCGAGGTGAAGTAATGTAACCAGGCGCCTGAGATATGCAATCAAGTAAAGCAGCGGAATAAATTAAGTATAGACAAAGCATACGCGATAATGAAGGGGGGGTGAGGGGGGGATTAGGACATGACTTACTAGAAAACAACTACATTTTTAACTAGTCTCTAAATTATGAATATGATCGCGGGACTCGATAAAATTTGCCAGACTTGACCAACACTTCGGTTACACATGCGGAAATCAAGGGAAATGCCCACACGAGATTGAATCACAGATAGGGAGACGTGAGAAGATCGAGGCATCACGTGGGACGCCTTTTTACATTGACCCACTGATTTACTTAGCCACTTTTATTTTGTAAAAACGGTCGGATAGTCAAAATACCTTTTCTTACAAATTTACGTTTCGGATGTCCATACTCAACGGCCGTATTTTCTTTTTGTATGGCTTTCAGGCGGCCATATATCAGCTGGTGCGAGCTTCGCCCGCCTTTATTGACTTTTATTAATCTTCAAGAGACAGCATTACGCTGAAGCGTTGAAGTGAGTTGCAGCCGTGAAGAAGACAAGTCCACCTGTCGAGACATTGTCGCCAGCGACACCTCTTGTTGACTAAATCTTCGCATCTTCAAGCTTCCATCTGCTCCTGAACTTTTTTAGCTTTATGCTGAGTAGCGTGCCTATTAGGGTACCGTAGCGTATCAAAGGAAAGTTGATGAGAGAATGGCGGGGGGGAGCTGGGCAATGGACCTGTACACCAACTAACGCAGCTTCCCAGACTATACCTTCGCGATGCGGGTATACCTGGCGCCCAAGTATACCGATTCAGGAGTGCGCCGAATCGTGTACTCACAGGATGAACTGTACGGCGAACTCTCCCTCGCTGCCGTACTCTCCGGGGCTTGCGGCTGCCTCACAGCTGGCTCGCATCACGCACCGGTCGTTGTCCTGACGTCGCACGAAGTAGAAGCCGCGCGACACCAGGTCCTCGGGGTATGGCGCCTGTCGCCGCCAGCGACGAGATTGCGGGGGTCCGAACAGCGAACCTCGGTGGCCGGCCGCCGAAAAGGGGAGCATGCCATTGTTGAACATGGGCCGGGGCCTCACATTGCCGTTCCTGTATAGATTACAACGAAGGACTATTATACGACTGTAATTATTAATGCGTTATATAAGGGCAAAATGAAAAAAAAAAAGAGTGAGATAGCGTGTGCAACCGATTGTCTGCATGAGGCTCGGATACTGTTTACTCACGTACTACATAGTGTGCATTGACGTCACCGCGGCTGCCATCTTTGGGTGCCAGCTGGTTAAGACGCCGCGTGAACTTTTACTCGAACGCGCGAAGCAAGAAACTGTGACACCAGATTAGTGCCGGTGCCCCTCGCGTTCCTTTGTGTTCACCGTCGGTGCGGCTGGCGAACAGAAGAAGGCGGGGGAGCACAAAAGAACGCGGGGACGGAACGACTGTGTGTCCTCCCCTGCACTGACACTCTCTAATGAGATAACAAGTCACGGTGGCCGCCATGTCTGGGTACCCAGCGCCGAGAACCTGTCTGTGACGTCACATGAACACTATGTAATACATAGTGTTCATCTGGCGTCACAGACAGGTTCTCGGCGCTGGTTAATGTGGGATACGGTTGGCTATAACGGTAACCACGGCTAATCGTAACGCATTTATCGTTAAACGACCACTAAATTTTATACTGCATCACTGTTTTACGAACAAGTTCAATGACGGCCTTGAGGTGCGGAGATTAAATTAATTATGCGATTTTAGTCTAGCAAAGGAGTTCATAATCGGCAGCCAAACTCTGTACAAGAGTATGCGTACCAAGGGCAATTACTGAGAGGGAAGCCTACTCGTGGAAAATAAATATACAGAAGGACAAGGATGGGCTGGAGTGCTTGCGGCAAACATTCCTAAATAATGACAGGCAATATACCGAGCCACGTCCTACATAAACGTAGAAAAACTTGTGATAACGACTGTAATTCGTAAATAAAACCGCTACTAACCAGGAAGAAATTCTTCCGAAGGAGTGCGCCGATATACTGACGCTTATTCATGGCACAACAAAGAAATTACAACAGGCATCTTGCTTAGTGGTTTACATACGTGGTATAGACAGAAATTTAGGTGGGTACATGACATCCAATATACCGTAGTACTGACAACTGGGACAGGCGGTTTTATGTTCAAGATGACATACCGAAGTTCGCGAAGATAACGTAGCCTTAGCAAGCACGGGACATGCTTAGTCGAAGAAACGCGGGAAAAGCCTTTACCCTGCAGGGGGGGCATAGTAGGGTTGATGATCTACTCACATTGGCGTTCTATAACCAGCATAGCCCGACGACGGATGATGGTTTCCGTACGGAATGGCGCCTTGCTGAACGTAGGCGGAGTTCGGGTTGCCGTAGCGGCCACCTCCGCGAGCGCCGAAAACTCCGACCAGCATACGCTGCAGTCCCGAGCCAAATGGGTTCATCTGGCCCTGAACCACGCACGCCGCTTCCAGGGCAAGCACGAACAGGAAAGCGATCTTCATGTCTACAAACTGAAACACGAAGAAAGACTTCGTTGATTGCGAACAGCAGGCGATTTTCGGGAACGTTCTTTAGTACGGAAACAAGGAATTCCCCGATACGGCAGAAGACAAGCGCATATATACGACGTATCAACTACTCTATTCCAGAAAAGGTACACTCAAGGAGCGACTTACCTGGCGTACTTCGAGCCCGAGGACGTACCTTCGCGATGCCACGTGAAACACTGCTACAGCAACGCGCAGCGCAAACTGACTGAAGGAGCGCACACTGTGCCGTCTATAAATGTAACGCGGGGTGAAGCTCCGCCCCCTTGAGGTAAAAAGAAAACCGGCAGAGCGCCGCTGAATGGTCGAAAGTCCGGAGGTGCGACGATCACGTGGTCAGAAGTCGAATGACGTCAATGGTACGTAGCCACGCTTTGTGGTGTCGTGTGGCGTTCGGGAGTCGATGGAATCAAAAGGACAGGGACGCGTGGGTCGGTTGCTGTCAGGTGACTAGCGAGCTGATGACGTCAGCAGTACCCCCTCTCCCCCCTCAAGCTTTCTTTGGCTCCTAAGAATGCCGCTCTGTAAAGCCACTGTGAGAGGAAAGCTGAAGAATTGAAGTTTACGAGGGAAAAAGGAAGTGGGGTGGTTGCAGTGATAAGCCCAAACTCCATTACTTGGCTTCTGCAGAGGGATGGGGTGACTACGACCACTCAACACAAAAGGGAGAAACAGGCATCGGCTGATAAGAGCGACTAGCCGCCATGAGTCATGTCTTTTCTGTTTATTCTTACATTCCTTACCGCCTCTCTCAGCCACCTCCACCTCTGCGGGCCAAATGCAAATGGTTCCTCACAAACACCAAAACCGAACGGGAGGCCGTCAGCAACAAAAATTCTTTTCTTTGTTAACGTTCCGATGCTTTCTTGTTTTGTTTCTGGCGTAAAAGCTCCAACTGTGTGTGCATGTAGTTTGTTATTCAAGAACAGCGTAAACATTTCCACGGCGATGGGATAAGAGACACCAAAGATGACGTCTCGACTAGTCCTACTGACCAAGACATCAAAATGGCAGCGGGTCGTAGAGGGATTCAGACCATCTGCTCTACGTAGAATGTAAAACTACAGAACTACTGAAATAAGGCAGTGCGCCACAAATACAAAGAATTACAGCTACAAAATGAGCAACATGGCCATGACAGGGCGCCGAGAGATCGTAACAAAAGACTGACCGATGACAAGTACACTGCATGGAGGAGACGCCGACACGACAAAGCTGTGTTTTCACGCAGCGACCATCTTGTATCCAAGCGACAATAGTGTATTCATTCAAATAAAAATTTTGTGCACTAGCAGTTTTACTTTACCGGACTGGAATTCTAACCAGCGCTGTGGAATCCATGATTCTTAGTGTCCTTTCTCTATATGTTTGCCTCCTGCATGCTTGAACATACACAGCGGAGTGCATAAAAGCAGCCAGAATGAATATCTGTACCATCACAATGTGTTTCTGGACCACTTTTCAGAAAACAGGCCAAACTTTATTCATTGAATGTGTGTGTGTTACGCAAGAGGATCTATGTGTGAAAAGTAATTAAACATTAAGTACCCCTTTCCCATGTGTTAAAGTCAACGTTGATATTACAAATAGTTCGCTCGTGTTCACAAGTACTCGACATGAAATGTTGTTGTCAGACACCATGCAACTTCAGCCTTACAGCAATGTTCCCTGTAGCGCGAAATGAGCTAAATCCAGTTTAATCGTAAGGACCCTGCGGACACGTGGTGCCCAACTGAACCAAGTTGGAAACCACAAGCGAGAAAATAGACAGAAAATGTGTTTCAAGATACAGAAGGGGCTAAAAGATGTGAAACATCGAATAGTGGCGGGATTTTGAGCTCACAGAGGAGAACATGAACCAAAGAACTGGGCACCTAACGTTCTATTAGCGCTGTGGACAGCCAAAAGCAGAGTCAAATGTCACGATTTGATTCGAGCTCCAGGCCCATGGTAGATAGGGATGAGAAAGGGAAAAACAGTGATCAACACAGATCCAATAGCTAAGCACCAGCTCAAAATAAATAAACTATATAGTTCAAAGGGTGGTGTACTATGGTACTATGAATTCGGCTAGCCTACACTACATGACAACGCCAATGGTCATCTGCAAGCGTCAATCAGCTGATTGTACTCGCACATGGTTAGTGGCACGTCCAAGTTAATATTTCGAACATCAGCATTCAATGGGCGCTATAACTGGACCACTTCAATATTTTCTGAGAATGCGCTAACTAGAAATCGCAAACGACAGAGACTAAGATGGGCCAAATGAAGATATGTTACTGTTTTTTCTTGATATCTGTGTTTTCTTGGATAAACTTTCAGTTGCTAGTCTACGCTTGTGCGTGTGTCTGCCTTGTGCCAGCTTTTTTCTCGCAGTTCATTGTAGTCATGGGTTAGCAACTCGCCCAGAGATCAATTCTTCTAAATTACTGTTTTTGTTGTTGTTTTTGATGCTAAACATAACGAGAGATCGCTAGTGAGAGCAAAGCGCCAATATTTTTGCGGTGATCTTGTCCTGCGTTCTACCCGTCAGCCTGTGTTCGCGTCAATGTCGCCGTGTTTTGAGAATATTTCGTATTGATGCCTTGACGCTCCATTGGCGAAATTTCGAGCCACCATCTATAATAAAAGGTTCATGAACACCGCGAGCTTTCAATAGCCACGTGGTCGAAAAACATTAATATTCTGGACAGTACGTCAACTAAGCAACACCGAGATATTTTGGGGCGTTTAACAGTGTCGTTTCAACTTTGTTTCCATGCTGCAGTTATGTGACTACAAAGTTGTCAAAATCCGAGCAAGTCTGCATCGCAATGCAGTGTAGCCGTTCAGTGCAATAAAAACAACACAAAAAGAACCAGAACTGCACGCAGAATTTGCCAAGTTAATTGTCGCGCTTCATTTTTTTTTTTTTGCCATATTAAGCATAACACGATACCCATAGTGTGAAATTAAGGCCGAGAATGTGTATTATGATGCAGAAAATTCTGCGATATCGTAAGTACAGTGAACTATCTAGTTCACTATAATCGTAAGTAATTAGCAAGCTTTTTTTTTAAAGCTTCACATCATAGCTTTGTGTAACCATGGTCTGAAATTTAATTGAAATTATTTCTGTTGACAGATTCAGCCTCATCATTTTAAGCCTCGTCTCTGCTAAAAAAAAAAAAAAGCTAGACGAAACGGACAAAGACGGAGGGGGTTAATGACACGCGAATGCTTCGTTTGTCACGTGCGCTGTTTCGTGAGTCACAGCGGCGGTGCGCGGGTCGCCACATGGCGACGCTTTCTTCTCTTTGTTCAAGTCATCAAGCCCAAGACTACTTCTTGACACGCATAAACAACACCTCCAAAACGGCCACCTGGACTTGTGTAAAAGAAAGCCCGTTCACATTCCGCATTTTGAAGCGGGGAACTGGTCACGGAACCTTTGCACTTGCGGGTGCCCCCCCCCCCCCCCCCCCCTAACCCTCCTCATTGACGATTTGCAACGGCAAGCCGCTTGCTTTCCGCGGCCTGTCACTTTTGACGTGCAGAAAAATGCTTTCTTCGAAACGAGGGCTCTAGTGACAGTCCCCGTTCAAAAATTTCTCACTCTTCTACCTTTCCCCGAACTTCTGCAGTGTTTCCATTCGAGGTAGCGAGGAAAAGGGGGTATGCTGTTTCCAGGTTAGAAAAGGCGCTAACTTTCTGCGACCCGCAAAGACTTTTTCACAAACGACTCCGCGGGCGCCGCCATAGTCCTTTTCGGGCTGCGCAAATTGGCGTGATCCTCCAAAAATGCACTGCCGAGGCTGTGATGTCGGCTTCTGTACTCTCGCGCGCAGCCCAACATGGCGGCGTTTTTTCTCTCCCGTGAAAAGGTCTTTGTGGTAACGCTGCTCTGGCGGTTAGTTGGTATGACTTCATGACTCATTGCGGGTAGAAGCAAAAGAGCGTAAAAAGAACGAGGGCTGATGAAGAATGGATGGGTGTCGGCAGCATTTGGTCTTGAGGGGGGAGCAAACCCGTGTTGCCTCGCGGCTCGGGAATGTGAGGGGAGCCCTGGTGGGACATCAGGGCCAGTGCCTTGAGTATAGTGAACTAGAAGTACTATTCTAGTTCACTATAGCCTTGAGGGAGGCAAGTGCCCCCCTTTGCCCCCCTCCCCCTCCCCCCCCCCCCCCCACTGCCGACGGCCATCAACACGAGCACTCTTTTTTGCGCTGTTTTGCTTCTACCCGCTATGAATCGTTACCAACTTGTCCAGTTTTCAGTCCTATTCACTGTTCGCGCTGCCAAGAACTGACGAAGTGAGGGGGAAGCTTGCGATGAAAAAATCCGTAAGCAGGGGGCGTGTGCTCGAGCCGACGTTTCGACAAGTGGACTTGTCTTCTCTCAAGGCTAGAAGGGATTTCCTTAGAGATAGCGTGTGTACATTTCGTACCCTCTCCTCAGCGAATGGATGTATGGATGATACGAGCGTCCCCTCTATAAAGGGGCGGTGACATGTGTTCTACCAGTCTCAAGAAAAAAAAAACCGAAAAAGTATTTTCCAGTCTTTTTTTTCTAAGTTGCCTAATGCCTCGTCTATTCAGATTAAATCTATTATACTATAGAAAAAACCGGCAGATCCCACGCACTGTGGGAATCGATGTAATGCGAAGCAGCCAGCAAGAAGCAAATCATGCTGTACATAATATGCATGTCATGATTTACATGTTAGGACCTGTCATTTATGCTCGTCATACAGTCACATCGCGCAATACAAATTTTGGTGTATATCAAGCTAGCGCACTGGACGCAAGCGCACCATGAGCGTGGCATGTAACTGGCATTGTGGATGACATGCATGCCAAGATTTTCATGTTACCACCTGCCACTTATGTTCGTTATACAGTCACGTCCCGCAATACCACTTCCGGTGTATATCAAGCTAGCGATCGAAACGGCCGCGAGCGCGCCATGAGTGTGGCATGCAAGTCATGTTGCACATGACATGTCATGATTTTCATATTACCACTTGTCATTTAGGTTCGTCATACAGTCACGCAATACCAAATTTGGTGTATATCAAGCTAGCGAAACGGTTGTCAGCGCACCATGAGCGTGGCATGTAAATCATGTTGTACATGACATGCAGGTCATGATTTTCATATTACCACCTGTCATTTATGTTGGTTATGCAGAAGTGCCTTATCGTACCAATTTTTCGATATATTAAATTAAGAAAACGGCCTCAGGAGCACTGCGGCCATGGCGTGTAAATCATGCTTTTCATGACGAGTTATTCATGATTTTCATGATATGACCAGTCATTCATGTTCGTCATATAGTGATGTTATGCCACATCAATTTTGGTATAATTCCCATTAACGATACAGCCAGGAGAGCACAAAGTCGTAGGCGGCTAGATAGATAGATAGATAGATAGATAGATAGATAGATAGATAGATAGATAGATAGATAGATAGATAGATAGATAGATAGATAGATAGATAGATAGATAGATAGATAGATAGATAGATAGATAGATAGATAGATAGACTCAAAGTCGCCGAAGTTCGCTAAGAAATGCTTCACATTTAAAAAATTGAAGAACACTTTGTACATTCCAAAGTGTGTTCGGCGAAAGCGTCTGGCCATTCCACTGACGGAAAGACAGACGGATGGACGGACACCGGACGGACGGACATCCGGATGGACGGACGTACGGACGGACAGACAGACGGACGGACAGACAGACAGACAGACAGACGGACGGACAGACGGACCGACAGACAGACGGAAATCCGGACGGACGGACGGACACCGGACGCCGGACGGACACCGGACGGACGTGAGCATGAGACATTAAAGGCTTTCGCCTTAATATTCGACGATATTCAGTAGCACCGCTAGGGAAGGGATGATGCCGTCCCGGCATCACCATATGATATAAAGTATGCCTCAGTCACTGCACACTATCATTGCCTGCGCATGGAGCCAGGCATGGTGGGCTCACCTTCCTTAAGTCATCCTGAAAAGCCACGATGCTCGATATGGTTACGCAGCTAGGTTCGGCTGCCTATCGAGGCAACTTTACTTGTAACCTGTACAAAAAAAAACTATTGCAAGAAAGATATTCAATTTTTCGTTCCATCCTTTAAGCAAACCACTTCAGGGTGAAGAAAATCATGCCATTTAATGGTCTGCTTCGATTTCCTCACGCATCAAAGGTTGAACCAGAAAAAAGTGAGTGTTACATATCGAGCATTTCCTTGTGGGAAAAGAGCGGTGCAGGGCAAATGAAAAAGTTAGGTGCATCTTCCCAAAGGGAACCCTGATGGGATGCGAAGCAGCAGCGTTGCGCACGTGTGGCGTCACGGGTTGAACGGCGCTAACGCGGCAGGTGTTGCGGGCGAACGGACGAGGCGGCAGCTGCGGGCGCTACGGCGAGCGCGCGGCAGGCGAGGGAGAGAGTGACGTCAGCGCGCACTGCGAGGGGGAGCGTGACGTCAACGCGCAGCTGCGACGTGACCTACTTGGCACCGATCCAACACCTGCGCCGAGAGGAGCGCGTTGCGGCGCGTTCGTACGGACTTACGGAGGGACAGCGTTACACAGGTTAGTCAAACAGCTGCTTCGCACCTAAAACGGGCGTTTAACTGAGATGCCAACGCAGCACACGAACAAAATAAGGCACACAAGCGCTGAAAACTTTCTTAAGGGCGAGGACGTAACCAACCTTCTTCGACGCATCCAACAAAGCCTACCACATGGGCATTAACGAATCTGAAGGAAATACGTGCTAATGCAGACCCTAATAAACGCAGTACATAATGCACTTACGAGATAGATAGATAGATAGATAGATAGATAGATAGATAGATAGATAGATAGATAGATAGATAGATAGATAGATAGATAGATAGATAGATAGATACGCTCAAAGTCGCCGAAGTTCGCTAAGAAATGCTTCGCATTTAAAAAAATGTAAATTCACAGCCCATTTGCCTGCCCCTCACGGCAGAATGTCCTTATTTTTTCAAGTATTTATTTTTGTATTTTCTCTCTAGCATTCTGCCCCCAATACTCCAACCGTCGTTTACTTATTTCTATCACGGGCGTGCTCAGCTTTCCACTGTTTTCCCTAAAACCCAACGCTTCATTTAGGCTCGTTCCCAAACCTACACTTGGGTGGATATCTCCACATTCAATCAGGACGTGCTCCGTCGTTTCCTTAGCTTCCCCTTAGCATGTGAATTGTTCTGTTCCTTTACTGAATCTCGCTTTATAATAACGCGTTGTGAGGCAACCTGATCTCGCTTCAAACAGTAAAACGCTTCTTCTTGAATCATCATAAAATGCCTCCCTCCTTAGTCGCACCACGGCCGCTCTGTGCAAACGCGCGTTCCATGAAGCGGCCGTGGTCGCACTGTCCGTAGACTGTCGCGCCGCACAGCGGAGAGAGAGAAAAACGCCACAAGGATTATCAACAGACGACGCAGCGCTTTCACGTGACAAGTGCGGGCCCTGCCAACACCTGCCATGCAGGAAGCGGGGCTTTTGTTTGCCTTTTGCTCGCTCAGGATGGTTAATCTTGAGTGGAAATATCCAACATACGGGTGCCGTGCTCCGGTGCGCAAACCGGGTTCTCAGCGAAAATATGGTCACCTTCTTTCTAGTGAAATATGCCAATGTAAAACGCTTGGTGATCGGATGTGTGGTAATCTGTAGGCAAGCCTGCGCCGCTTTAATACGGCTGATTCTATGTCATCCTAAGAAGCGGGGTAGGGAGAAAAAGAAAACACGAACTGGACATGTGCAAATAGAAAACCCAATCGCGCGCGTGCTACGTTTAAACGTTTTAGTGCAATTTTCCTGTTCTGAGCACCATTCAGCAATCAGCTGTACGATTTTCCGAAGTTATCTTGGTCGAATCTTCTGAATCCTACGATCAATCTCGTAGCCAGGGGGGGCGGAGAGAGGCAGGGTTCTATGAGTCTCTTCCACCTCCAAATCGTTGCTTCCTCAAATAGGCACATTTTCTTAAATAGTTAATGCCTTAAGCAAGTGGTTCCTTCCCCTTCCGACAAAATTCCTCGCTACGGGCCTGCCCACGACATACACATAACTACTCACAAAGAAATCGGTCCAACTCGCAACGTTTGAATCAAAGCAATAAAAAATGCTGTATCGGCCACTACTTGCGTACTGCTTCTTATGACATCGACTCCCAGAATGAGTCGGATATGCCTTGTTTTTATCGTCAGCGCGACTGATGCGAAAATCATCACTGGATGACTTCGCAGATCGTGAAAATTTGCCAAGTCATTATGACGTCACATAACGTGACTTCCTAATTTCAACCACCCGCCCCACCCTTCACCCAATAAACATGTATCTTTCCTAACAAAACTGTAAGAACTTCCTTACAAAACTGCCGACACCGGTGAATGATTTGCTTCACGAGCTTAATGGTCGTGATAAATGAAATAAATCCTAGCATTGTATTCACGTGGTCGAAGTCGTTGAAGTTTAAAATCTCCTCCAATTGCCGAGAGATAACAGAATTCCTTCACCGCATTACAGGTTGAAGCATCTCAGGACTATAAATTAAGTTCCACCATCCATCCATCCAACGTGTTTTCGCGAGTGACAAAGCGTCGTGTTTGGCGTAGATGGTGCGCTTCTACCCCTTTCCGCTTTGAAAACTGCCCATGACGCCTTTCAAGACACCAACTGCGCGAGCTGCATCACACTACATAAAATAATGCAGCCGCTGTTTAATTTATAGAGAGCGGCATGACAGCCCCAGCTGGTTTGTGTCGTCGCAAAATTTATTCGTAGGAAAACCGACGCGACCCATGCGGAGCCAGCGGGTCTGTGCAACAGAGAATGAATAGGCACTCGATGCTCGCAAATCGTGCTGAGGCTGCCTGTTCACCGCCATATGAGTACTTAGTTTACAAATTTGTGCCCATTTCCTCCTGATTTTGCACGTAATTGTAATCTATTTCAATGTGGAACGCGATGCCACGAAATGAAAGTGGCATGGTGTCATTAAATTTGTCGAAACAAGTTCTACAGCACGCTTTCATGCATGCCCTCCTACTCGCTCGCTATCCTCCTCCGTACCGCCATGTTGGTTTACTTCGCCGCGCCACCTATAGGCCGCGGACAGTGCGAATTTCGTTTTTGCCCTTTCGGTAGTCACTTAGAGACGTTTATTTTTCTTTTTTTTTTTTTTAAATCCCGGCCTTCCAGTAAATCCTCTCCGCCTCTCTCACTTTTCGCTTGCGCTCTTTGTTGTATCACTTACAGCCGTATATTTAAAGGGGTGGTGACACCAAATTTTGAGGCTATAGTAAGCCTGTTGTGGGTTTCCTCTGTATGCAAGGACACTCCACATGAAGGGTCGGACGCAGCAAACGTTTAGAATATATTTTAATTCACTTCCAAAGTGTACCTAAATGCTCATTCTCCCGATCGATGCCCATCGCTAGCGCATCAAAACTGACGTAGCTCTATGGGAAGGACAACGAAAGTTGTAGTGACGTCACACCATATCTGTAGCGACGTGAGTGTCCTCGGGACCTCTGTTACCTCCAGAACGTACGTACCGGCAAAGCATCGGTTGCTACATCACTTACCGAGTTTCGATCGCTTCCTGGCGAAGTGCTGCACATCTTCGCGCGAGCCTTGTATGGTCACGTGACCAAGCCTACTACACTGCTACGTCACTGCCCAACTTGGTGCCCAGAAACCGAAACCGAAAGTTGTCCGCATAAATAAGGCGATATTAAATTACTTAGCGAGAATACGTGAATCTTGGTGCGTGTATCATGCTTCCTAGAGCTATAAGAAACGCTTGCAGCGAAGAACGCGCTAGCCACAAATTTGGTGACACCACCCCTTTAATCGTGGGCCTCCTAGTTTTTTTTTTTCACTGTTGGTCAACATTGACGTAACCGTGGCCGCCATCTTCGGGTACCAGCTGTTTTAGACGCTGCGTGAACTCTTACTAGACCGCGCGGAGCAAGTAACGGTGAGATCAGATAAAAGTACCGGTGCTCCCTCGCGTTCCTTTGTGTTCACCCTTTGGCGGTGCTGGCGAACAGAAGAAAGCGGCGGGCACACAAAACAACGCGGGGACGGAACGATTGTGACCCTCTTGCAATGACACTCTCTAATGAGATAAAAAGTCACGGTGGCCGCCATGTTGAGGTACCCAGAGCAGAGAACCTGTCTGAGACGTCACGTGAACACTATGAATACAATTAACGGAACACCTGCTCGACCCATCTACTCTCGTATTCCTTAACCCCTCTTCGAACCTCATTTTGCTCTGAGCTTTCCGATAGCCTCAAAACTTGCCCAT
Source organism: Rhipicephalus appendiculatus (assembly GCA_030522465.1). NCBI lineage: Eukaryota > Metazoa > Arthropoda > Arachnida > Ixodida > Ixodidae > Rhipicephalus > Rhipicephalus appendiculatus. The sequence goes on along the minus strand of JALIZH010023806.1, from coordinate 23,599 downwards.
CCCATATCGCCCTTTACAGCCCTATTTGGATGGATGGATGCTATGAGCGTCCTCTTTATAACGGGGTGGTGACAGGTGTGCCACCAACTTGGATGCAGCCAGCGCCTCTAGCGGTGGCGGCAAGAAAGACTCGCCTTGAGCCATGGCCCCCGAGATAGCGCACCGGCAGGTTTCCTGCCAATGTGCAACCTCAGAGGCCATGCTTGAGCCGCTGTTCATTTTCGCGAACGCGCCGCACTAGTATTTCGCAGGAGCATTTTCGGTGGTGTTGACCTTGGCTGGGCTTGAAGGTCAGATTCACGGAACGAGGCGTTTTCTGGGTTTGTACAGGTAGGAATAGAGCTATCGCTCTAAAACCAGGAGCGTAGCCAGAAATTTTTTTCGGGGGGGGGGGGGGGGGGGGTTCAACCATACTTTATGTGTGTTCGTGCGTGCGTTTGTATGTGTCCGTGTATATATACGCAAGCAAAACTGAAAAATTTCGGGGGGGGTTTGAACCCCCCCAACCCCCCGCCCCCCCTGGCTACGCCACTGTCTAAAACCAAACGTGTGAAGGTAAAAATTTGTACGCGGAACGCTACAGTGGAAACTCCGTAGCGTTTCCTCGAATAGTGGGGAAGGGAATTTCCCTGTGTTCCATAGGAAGCAAAGGTGTCTGCAACCCTCAGAGGGAATGAGAGATGTTCCACTGCGTTTCAGAAATATAAGATGTTTAAATATCGTTTTTGTAATTATGAATTTTCATGATACGACATGACTGACTGATACTATTCTTCATTTGCTTCTCGTACTTCAACGTCTTAGACCACGTGGTTTCTTATTTTTGTCGAACTCCATCTGGAAGTATGACCCCTTGCTCGTTTAGCATTTTCATTCATTAGATTTTTTTTATTTTTAATCTAGATTACCAGTTTCCGTTAGCTTCATTGGTCTTTACCTTAAAAGGGGTGGTGCCACCAAATTTGTGGCTTACGCGTTCTTCGCTGCAAGCGTTTCTCATAGCTCTAGGAAGCATGATACTCGCACCAAGATTCACGTATTCTCGCTAAATAATTTATTATCGCCTTATTTATGCGGACAACTTTCGGTTTCGGTTTCTGGGTGCCAAGTTGAGCAGTGACGTAGAAGTTTAGGAGACTTCGTCACGTGACCACACAAGGCTCGCGCGAAGATGCGCAGCACTTAGCCAGGAAGCGATTGAAACTCGGCGAGTGATGTAGCAACCGATGCTTTGCCAGTACGTACGTTTCGGAGGTGGCGGAGGTCACTCACGTCTTACAGATCTGGTGTGACGTCACTACAACTTTCGTTGTCCTTCCTATAGAGCTACGTCAGTTTTGATGCGCTAGCGATGGGCATCGATCGGGAGAATGAGCATTTAGGTACACTTTGGAAGTGAATTGAAATATATTCTAAACGTTTGCTGTGTCCGACCGTCCGTGTGGAGTACCCTTGCATACAGAGGAAACCCACAGCAGGCTTGTTATAGCCTGGAAATTTGATGGCACCACCCCCTTTAAACATCCTGTCGCTCGGATCTTGGCCCATTTCTCTTTGGAGTGGGGGTACTACTAGGAAGATGATATCATCATCATTATCTCAACTGTGCAGTAGTAGAACGAATTCTCGCGCATTTCCAACACGGCGGACAAAAAGGTCGGAAACACGACGCAGGTCGACCAATATGGACTCGTCTTCCGTATTCGTAAGTACAGCCAGTCGATTTCTGTTGTGGGGCGGTGGAAATTTTATGACGTGTTGGATCCCATTGCTCCAAAAATATATAGGTTAGTATACATTTGAACGGCCGACGCTTCTTCGGGATAAATAGCAAACCAAGGGTTCTACGTTAGATACTGCCGAAATGTTTCTACTGATGAAGATGACCTTTTCAATAGAAGACCAAAAACGAGAGGAACTACGTTTCTGTCAGTCAAGAGAACAAGATGACTTGATTTGCCTTCGCCAGCGAAAACAAAATACTCAGTGGGATGGATATCCTTCGGTATTTAAGGCGCCATGACGCAGTCGTCTTACTAAGCTCGGTTCATGACTGTAACAGAGTAAAATGAAAAATGTTACTTTTCACACCGGAAACTGTGGCACATTCTGGCACATGATTTGAATTTGAAAGTGCTGCCCCTAAATTCCTTCCACCAACAGCGACCGCTATCATGGAATGTATACTGCGTGTTGTCAGGAAATGAAGAGTCATCGCTGTGTCTTGTATACATTAAAATGTCGGGGTGCTGCGCCAACTCACGCCTCGACGTCAGCTACCTATAAAATTACGCAGATCTTGAGGCCATTGATCCGCTCGTTGCATATTGGGAATGTGATGGCGAGAGCCTAAACTACACTCTTAGAACAAAAGGAGTGCTTTTACGCCATTTGAGAGAGTTTTGGCTTGTCCCGCAGGGTACTCCTTTTTCCGGGGAGGGGTGAAACTACTCTCTTTAGAAAGAGAGTGCTCCAACGCCCTCTCATGGAGTACAGTACTCCGTCTGCGATAGAGTGAAAGCACTCCCACCGAGAGAGTAAAGCTGGCACATTGAAATCGCTCTGGTATAAAATTAATCAAGAGCAAAAAAGAAAGACAAATGCATACACGCACACATCCACGCAACCAAAACACGCAGAGCGCTCGCGATTACAACACTTAGTTAAAGAGAAACTTCCCGCTGTCGTGACGGGAGATGTTGATGAAGGCGTGATGTTTGGAAGCGTTTCGTTACACTGCCAGTCGAACACTCGCTCGAATCCACGCCTGCAGGCATAAAATCTGTCCAAATTACGGCGCTGCTAGTCAATTCGTTATGTGACTACGCAGCGGGCTCCCAGAGAAAGCAACACAATAGACTGGACGTGGCTTTTGCAAGATTCTAGGTCATACAGCCTGCAGCGCTTACGCGTGGCGTGCTGATAATAGGCGGCCAAAGCGGCTGCAAAAACATTTTTTTGGCACTGTAAGAGCGTCGGACGGATTAATATCATTGATACTTAATTCTGGGGGGTAATTAGAAGACATACATCAGTGCATACATACATATACAAATAATACACAACACTGGATTCGAACCACTGACCACACGCACCGAGAGCAAACACGCTAACCACTACACCACAGAGCCACCGCATGCTGCGAAGAGTTTTCTCAAGCATATGTATTCACAAAGTGCTTTGAAAAAAAGGGGGAGGAGCTTGCAACTTGTGTTCTTGCATCGTCAGCGTGCATTGCGCCTGCATTAAGTTCGTAAATAGATTACGCGGCGTCATGAACTCGCGGAGACCTCCGTTAGCACCTTATGCTCCGACTCCGGTTCGTCGTCTGTCGTGCCGCAAGCAAAATGATCAACGTGTGTCCTTTTGAGTGTTCACCCTAAGTTGTGGATGTCTTTCTCGCCCAAAATTCGCAGATACCAGCGTGACAAGTACCTTCAGGTAGCGAAACTCACGTATGTGTATTCTACGAGCGTGTGCTGTTGAGCGATTCATTTTTGCCGCGAGCCGCAAGTGTTTTCAGTGGCACCAGTGCGTTCTCAGCTGTTCGTAGACCATGTGCTATGGCATCTCATTGTTACATAAGTCAATGCCTGAGTTACAAGGGTATTTTAGCGTTTACATATACAACCATGTGTATTTATTGCGCGCGTACGTACTGTTGCGGGCTGCACGCCGGGTCAGCGGCACATTCCGAGCAGTTAGACGAATATTTCCACCATGAGCACTTAACGCGCGCTGAGGCGCGATATACAGTGCTTCTCAATTAGTCATAGTCAGTATTTAATTGCTTTTATACACGGAGACTAGCTACCTTTTCACTAAATAACCTTTACTCTTCACTGTCGCGCAGGGGCGTAGCCAGAAATTTTTTTTCGGGGGGGGGGGGGGGGGGGGGGCACCGCCTTGATTTCGGGAGGGGCACCTCCTTGGAATGGTCATTTTTCGCTCTGTATGCCATGGCGAAAAAAAATTTGGGGGGGGGGGGGGGGAACGTGCCCGGTGTGCCACCCCCTGGCTACGCCACTGCTGTCGCGCGCCATTATAATGAACGTCGTAGGCGTGCACCAACCTCCACTAATTCGCGAGTGAAATGTCTCCCTAATAATAACAAGATAATTCGTTTGCGCTTCTCTGTTGCGAACGTCCGCGTGTATTTGGCGGTCCTCCTGAAGAAATTGTGCAGTATTTGCTAGAAAAATGGCGTAATTGTATGCCTCAGTGAAACAGCTGTTCTTCTAAAAAATAACGTTTATTTATATTTCGCAGGATATCTTTTTGTCACAGCAGGTCACAAGTGGTGCCACGAGCACTCGTACTACCTCGTGTACCTTTAGGTGCGGCCAAACTCATTATACAAATTATGCTACCGTTGATAAATGATCAACCCATCCATGTTCGATGAATGTTGGTCTGTTTCTGTTCACTGCCTGTCGCTTATTTGCATATTTTGCAAGAATCATCTGTTCAGTCCATCTGGTATAACACAAGGATTATCTACAGTATCTCCCTCGAACAAAAGATAAAACCGGCCCTTTTCAAGGCATACTGTCCACTACAAGGGGCCCATCTGATTTTTGGTATGCTTCACCGCATAACTGATTTGCATTGCGGCGGGGCTGACTTACGTTTTTCCATCCCCATGAGATGGCTGCAGATCTTCAGTTGCCGTTATCTTGCGACATATGCAGTTCCCAGGCTTGCATATTTGAGGAGCAAGCGTAGCTAGAAACAGGTGGAATGTGGCTGGAGACCGCACAACTTATTGACAAGCTGTTGAGATCAAACTGGCGTGACACTTCAGTTTGACCATTCTTTCGCACAGTGAAATAAAGGGCACCTATTTCACAATACATGAGTTAATTTATGGCACCTACCTTCATCACGTCCACTGTTCATTCCACAAGGGGTTCTCGAAACCTACGTGGCTGAGACCCACTGATCTATACGTCAGTGTTTGAACAATTTCTTTTGCATAATACAAGCTCTTTTTTGTTTGAATGCACTAGAAATTCTTAAACATTAATTGATACAAAAAATGTGAATTGTAGTACTTTATTGGAATCAAAACAATAACATCCATAATGTCAATGTAAAAATACACATTTTCATCTACAGTACAGAACGTATGCTCATTATTGAACACAGGAAACAAGATACACAGCACAACCGAAAGTACAGAAAAAAAAAACATCGCAAGGCACGACAGATATACTTAGCAATGCCAGTATGCATTTAAATCCAAACAGACGGCATGCACAAGGGACTTGGTGTCTGCTTACAAATGAAGGCAATTCGATAAGTCAATGAAGGCTTACAACACTTTTGAGAAAAATGCAACTGTGGAATAGGCATGGTAGTGTACAATTTCTTTATATTGCATTAGTTTGCCCTCAGGCGTGAAACATGATACACGACTGTGCAGTCAACTTTGTTGTATAAAGACCTGTGGTGTCGACCATAGATCCACCTGCCAAAATTTGTAAACACGCTTGCCTTTGTTCACATATTTTCATATGATGATGCAAATTTCTAAAATCAAGCTTGGGAGCTAGGCATTATTTCACAACCATGATTCGCCGGAATATTATGCTTAAGTAGTAGACCTACAGTTATAATATTTTCATGCCAGCTAGTGCCATGCCATCATTTGCTACCGGTAAAGTAGTTCACCATCTTTAATAGCTGAATTTATGGCTCATGCGAAACTACCTCATGTAAAATGAATCCGAATACCATGACTGGAAAGTTACGTTAGGCAATAACAAGTTTTAAATTAAAAATTGCCTATCAATACTGGTGGTGGCTTGACACATTAGAGCCAAGGACTGGATATGCCATGAGGTTGCATAAAAATTGAACAGGCTATAAATACAGGTTGTAAAACAGCCAGGAATTAAGTTCAGTCAGCTAAATGAGTTTACATCCTTTTTCAAGACATAAAATTTTCAAAATGTGTACTCTTATTGGAAAGTTCGGACACAGCATCGTGCATAACACACTGCAGGAGTCCAAGTGCTGGCAATCCTAAATGCTGAGTGATGTACAAGATCGTCAATATAGTGTACTGTAAGGCCCATGAGTGTTCGCAGAACAGGCCGTCCTGTAGACGAACAGGTGGGCCAGAACTCTCGCTGCTTCGCCAGAAGTGTCTAGTCTTCCTGAAAAAAGATATCAAATAAAGAAGTGTATTAGGCTTTCTGCATCCATACAAATGAATGCCCTACAAAAGACTAACATGACATCTCTTACTGCAGACCTTTTGAAAGAAACATCACAAAAATACAAAAATTGAAACGCTGCCTTAAGAGATCTCCAACGAGTGCAGCATGCTTTTATTATAAAATCTGAAAGATGTAGCAATATGATACAGAAAGACTGAGCTCATTGCTTGTCCATGTATTTCTGCCATGTTTTGATACACATAGCAAAAGAACAAGGTACGATGGCTAGTGTGCAGTGTTGCTTGTTGTTTCATGGAGGCAACTCCTACAAGAAAAATAATTCATTCACCCTCAAAATTTACTGCAAGTTCAACCAAATAAATTATTTTAAAACTTGGGCTAGATGGGAAAAGATATAGATATATACTTATGAGGCATGCCACAGTGCGCACCCTTGATTCTTTAATGTGCATCTAAATCTAAAACCATGCTAATGCCAAAGCAACACCTAGACAACATTGTTAGTACTGCACGTGTATCTGACTAAACCAACAGTGTATACAGCGCCTGCCTATAAGTCATGCACAAACCTGCTGCTGCCAATGACGAAATACGTATTCTCTAAAAATTTTCCATCCTGCTTACTGCTTGATATTAACTTAAATGTCACCTAGCCAACACACTAGACATGCAATAAACATAACTATCAAGTCTAAACGAATGCAAAAACTTTCCTAACCGTGATAACTTAAATCACGAGGTGCATGGAACCAATCCTTTTTAAGTGACTCAGTATTTCACGCCGCACTGATCAGCTGTAAAGCACGCCAGTACCTATATCAGATAACTGGCATAAATTCACTTTGACGTCCATGCATGAAACACTTCTTTAGCTCTTAAATTTATTATCCTAAAGCACTCGAACACGAAAAATTAATTCAACACACAATACACAAACTGACAGTGTGGATAAGGCTTTTCTATTACCACGGGAAAAAATATTTCACAGTATTACGCTGTAAGATTTTTGTCATTGCTGCTCCAATTTAATATTAGCATTAAAAGCATTGCTGGGCTTCCTACACAAAGTGACCTTAGAGACAGGCTTTAAAAGGTGTCATACTCTTCTTTCCTGTTAAGTTTTTCTCTGTTATCTTTTACCCTCGTACGCCCTTCGTTTGCACACCATGGCCAGCCAGATTAACATCTGGCAAACATTCCTGTGTTACCATTTATGTCTTCCTTTCCTTCTTTCAAATAAAGTCTTGGAGCATTTCGAAATATACACATCAAGTTCAGTAGTGTAGCATTGCCAACTGCACAAACATTGATAACCTTCACACTACACAAGACTTCATGAGGGTCTAGTTGGCGCATACCGACAAAAAATTACTTAGCGCAAGAAAAACGCAGCACACAAGGAAGATACACAAGGGACAATCGGTTTTCCACTGTATCTCCTTGTGTGCTGCGTTTTTCTTGCCCTAAGTACTTCACACTATGGCCAACCAAATTAGCACTGCCTCTGTGGTGAGACCAAAAACCAAATACTTGCAGGTTCAAGCTCACTCCACACCTATTTCGTCAAAAGCACAGCATTTGAGTTTCTTATAAATTAGGTTGTTTACCAGGTATCATTCTAATGAAAGAGCTGAAAACAGAGCATGGTACAGCATGGAGTAGGTGCACAACAGCACGTCCTTTGTGAATTTGCGATGGAGTTATCCGGTGACCTGCGTGCTACTGCTTTCTGACGCCGCAGTAAATTCAATATTTACATTCATCAAGAAGCATGAATGTAGGAAGCTTACACGTGGGTTACAGAAGTAAACCATAGCAAATGACTAAAAATGTCTTGTCCTTGCCGAACACTATTTGTTTTTTTAACTGCCATAATGTTTAATGGCTGTTTAGCTTTTCTTCAGAACTTCATAATAGTCTTATGCAAGACAATTATTTACGATTGTCCCTCTACCATCACGATTGCGTTGAGCTGACTTGCGCTAATGTGACTGCATTAGTCGGGCACAGCTCACACATCTTCAAATGGCTGAGAATATTCACATGAAATCCAGGAAGGTTCCAGTGCTGATATATGTCACTAATTAAGTGACAATACCGTAAAATGCATGTGCTTCACCATACACGCTGTCACTTAGCAGATGACTGTCACATTTCGCCATAATTATATCCCTGCAGCAGTATTTATTCCCACTAGTCAATTAAATTCAACCTAATAACGTCATTAGACCATGGTATGATGATGATGATAATGATGCAAAGGAAGGAAGGAAAATAATTTTATTGCGATATTGATGCAAATGCTTTTTTTTTGTCTTAGACACGGAAAAAAAAGTGTAATGCAAAAATGTTATGGAAAAGCATTCTCACTAATATTCTGTGCCTCGATAAAATTTCCATAGTTGCACGGCGGAAGAACAAGGGCGCCCAGTGCACTCTGTATCCAGCGTAAATTCTGCCAAAATATGAGCGCCGGGTGATGCCACAGGTTAATAACGCACACAAGTCGACACTGAGACTGAAGAAAAGCACAAACACATCCAGTATGAATACTAATAATAACATTAATATTGAGGGTTTCACGTGCCAAAACTATAACATGAGGCCCGCCTTAATGAAGCCTTCAGAAGCCTGTTCTTTAACGTGCACTGACATCGCAGAGTACACGAGCTTCTAACATTTCGCCTCCATCGAAATGCGACCGCCGCGGCCGGGGTCCAACTCGCGACTTACGGGTCAGCAGCCGAACACCATAACCATTGTACCACTGAGGCGGCCAAGAATGACAACTGAATCAAATGAAAACATAGTTGGCCTTAAACCACTTATTACGGCATGATAACCGCGGGCTTTCGCGTAAGTGTATATTTTCTGCAAAAACGTACGCTGCCGCACTCACGCTTTATGGGAAGCAAATAAATTATAACGCACAAATTGACTTTATCGAGGCGCATGCGAGCTTCGATAGACTGGCCGTGCGACATCTGTGCCTTCACAAAAGCTTTTTAAACGCGCATCAGGCATCACACGTATGTGCGCCTAATGTTATTTATTGTACTTTACAGGCGACACAGCATGCACTATTACACATCTGAACGACGATAGGACGCGAAGCAGAGAAAACAGAAGCACCACTTACCGTTCATATTCCCGACTGTGTCGAACCATGTGTTGGCCGGGCACTCAGTCACGCAGTTGAGTCTGCAGACAATCACAAAACCAACGCTCACACAGCACGGGATGTTGCACTGCCGTCGCTAAATGCGGTTCACGTCCAGCAAGGTTTTTGACCGGGCTAGTTGGTGAAGATCCATAATGGCTTACAGCGCACACTGACACAAGGACGAAGTAGACACACGCAGCGTCGAGATCACAGTCGCGCACACACGTACACACGCCGCCGACGCAGCTGAGCAATCACCAAACTTCAACAACTGAACAACGCGTCAAAATGGCGAAGACAACGACGGGCGACGGCAAAGTTTCAGGGTATCAGCCTTTCAGCTGCTTCGGGCGCGCGCACGTTTCTCCTCTCCCTGTTTCGCCGTTTCTTTTTTTCTTTCCTCGCGCGCGCATGCGTCGTACGGTTCTGTTATCGTGCTTCTGGCGTTTCTCTCTCGCCGTTTCGCAGCCGCTTGATGCAAGTCGCGTCTTTTTTTTTTTTTTTTCCCCTATCGCGACAGCTTGGTTTCGGCGGCGTTGGCATGTTTGGTTTTGAGCGAAAAAGCAGCTTCTACCGTGAGCGAAAGTTCGTGCTAGATGCAATTAAATATAGGAGCCAGAGGCGCGTTTGTACTTTGCAATTTGGGACGGTAAACCCCAACGATTAACTGATTAAAAATGAGCATTTTATTTCTTGCGTGTTACGGAGGGGTGCACATATGAGTGAGATATGCGTGTTGTTTCGACTACTGGCGCTCGGCCCCTGACAAGCACACCCCGGTGCTTGCACAGAACGGTGCAGAACTGCCGCGGGCACAAATGCTTGTGATAACTCGCTTAAAGTACGAGCATAGCTAGGTAGCAGATTATGGGACTGCATGTTTACCAAGCCGGGATGTGAAGTCACCGAAACACTACTGGCGTTCGCCTTGCGCTCGCAAATACAAGTGTCAGCAAAGCTTGCCGAGCACAAGTGGTCGTGAAAACGCAGGTGTGATGTTTGGGAGCGCTGGGAGTGTTTCAGTACGAGTGAACATAATCGCGTGCATTTACGATCCCGCATTCTTTGGGCATGTCAGCGGTTTTCGACACGACACGTTGAGGAGGCATATGTTTCGTCGTCCGTTCATCGAGAACCCAGACCGCTACGTGAATTCTAGCCCGGCCTGCGGCAGATCCCCAACGGCTTTCCACGTCACAGTGGAGTGCGCCGAAAAATTGTTGCCTCCCCCTCCCTGTCATCTTGCGTCTCTTCCGCACTAAAATGTGGGGTGATGCCCTCAGCATGCGACGGGCTTCTCGAGAGCCTCCAGGCGTTCAACGGGCCCGTGTCGCCAGGACCCAGGACGATCCCTCCCGCAGGATTGATTGAATGAATAAAATATTATTATCATAAAATCAGGTTATTTAGTTTATAATTTTTGAGTGAGTTACGCTGTGCATCAGCGCGTGGCCCTGAAGCGAATAACGGATACCCCGTGACAAGCCGCGCGAAATTATTAGTGGCGTTGCAGATGCGCACGAAGTTACAGTGGACGCGTTCGTCGGCTTGTCTGTCCGAATGGCCTTCCTCAGCGTCCCAGGTCAAAACGCAAGGAGCGCGCGCATTTGCTAGCAAAGGAGCACGCGAGCGTCTGCCGGTGGTTTAGGGGCCTGGTGTTTCGTAACCGGGCCTAGCCGAGCTATGCCGCAGCCATTATTTTAAAATAAAATGTTTTCTCTCTCGACTGAGCGACAGTCCGAGATACAAGACTGCGCGGACTTATCTTTGCAGCTTCACCAATGGGGAGAATGGGACGAGTAAAACAAGCTGTGAAACAAGCTGTCGTATGGTAAAGGAGTAAAACAGGCATTGAACTCTCTTGCGGTTTGCCGGAGTAAAACAGGCACTTTACTCTCTTTTCCCAGAAGGAGTGAAAGCCCCCCTTTCACTCCTTCTGGCCAGAGAGAGTAAAGTGACTCTCTGTAGAGAGAGTATAATTTCTTACTCTCTCTGCAGAGAGAGTAACAAAGCTTCTTTACTCTTGCTGCTGGAGTTTCAGTTTTTAGAGTGTACGTCATCGATGTCAAGCATTGGACACCACGTAGTTGATGCGCTCTCGTAACCAACGGTACAGTAAGCGTCACACGTGGGAATTACTTATTTTATTACGCAACTACTTTATTTTTTCAGTGCCCAGAGGCGTTATGCCCCTGAGTGGCAGTTTGACAGCCTGCGCTCTTCCTATTTCCTCTGTGTCCTTGTGTATATAAGTATGCATGTAAGCTAATGCAGTCAACTCTCACATTTAAAGGAGTACTGACACGTTTTTTCGAAGGCGAGCTTGCTCTGTCATACAAATCTCCTGTATGCATAGATAGCCCTGAGCAAGTATCAAGCTCAGCAAATACTGATAAGATATTTTATTTTGATATTAAAGTCAATTTTCTCGCGGCATCCGTACTGACATCAACACTAACCTGACGTCAGGCTACAGCACTAATCCTCTGGTGACTTCACGCAGCATTCTGGCTAGTTTTGATGACGTCAAGCACCAAAACACAAAAAATGGCAGCTTGCGCGTCGCCTTCTCGATCATCTGCTCGCGCCGTGCGGTCGTGCGGTCACTGTCATCCAGTGTACTTGTGAAGCGAGTAAGCGGAGTCTGGAATAGAGTGCGTGCACGCGAATACAAAATATACGCTTATCAGAGGGCAAGGGAGTCGTCTGACTTTGAATTTGTCGTCATGGCACCGATATTTTGCCCTGTGAATGCTGTGAAGTCTTGTGCCAGTGAAACGTCCACCGATTCCCGTCCGATCCGGCGCTGAGACAAGCGTGGGTCGACTTCGTGCGCCGCGGCCGAGGCGGAGACTGGACGCCAACCAAGCGGAGTTTACTCTGTTCGCTCCACTTCACTCCGGACGCGTACACGCGCAGCATGCAGTTGCTGACCGGCTTCGGGTTGTCGACGAAGAATCTGCGCCGAAGAATCTACGAATCGACGAAGAATCTGCGACGAAGAATCCCAACGTTGTGCCCCACTGCCGCAACCGCGCATCACGTTGCCTTTCAAGGATATAGAAAAAGAGTCTGCAGCGGCAGCAACTTAAAGCGTGCAGGCGATCCCGAGTTGCGTGCTCCAGTGGAGGTTACTCGTGTTATTGAAATCTTCACACGTGTTATCGGAATCAGTGTTCTTTTCGTGCATAGCTACGCCGTGTACTTCAGTTGTTGAGTTTAGACATGGTGAACATGCAATTCTGATAATGTACGAGTTCATCATTGTGCAGCTAAGCATATGTCAGGCTGATGCCGTCTTTCAGGTTCCTCTTCACATCTTACCTAGTCCATGAAGTTAAGACGACTACCTTTCAGAAATTTGGAGGACGTATTTACTTCCATGTGTGCAAACTTAGTAGCTTTTTCTGTTTTGTTATTGTCACGTTACCAACCGTGGCCTTTGCCTCACTACTTTCACACTTGTTATCGAAATCAGTGTTTTTTCGTGCATAGCTACGCCGTGTACTTCAGTTGTTGGGTTGAGACATGGTGAACATGCAATTCTGGTAATGTACGAGTTCATCATTGTGTAGGTAAGCATATGTCAGGCTAATGCCGTCTTTCAGGTTCCTGTTTACTTCTTACCTAGTCCATGAGGTCAAGACTCAGAAATTTGGAGAACATATTTACTGCCATGTGTGCAGACTTAGCAGCTATTTCTGTTATGTTATTGTCACGTTACCAACTGTGGCCTTTGCCCATAGGTCGGCAAACTCACTCATGAGTCGACTCACTCGGGCTCACTCAAACTCAGACCGTGCCATGAGTCTGAGTCTGGGTGAGTTATGTTTTGGTGAGTTTGAGTCCGAGTGAGTCGGGTTGAAGCAAATTTTTGTGTGTGAGTCCGAAGCACAGGACATATTTCTTGAGTCTGAGTGAGTTCCACTTTTCTTTTTTGCCGACCTATGGTCCTACCTACTCATCTCCAGCATTACTATCAGCCTTACCTGGATTCACGCTTATACTCACCCCCCGCAGGGGCGTCTGCGCGAGCAGGCGTTTGGTGTGTGGCGACACCACGGACCCGAGCTAACGGGGGGGTTTCGACTCCCTCCCACGCCTAGCCGTGCGTGGCTGAGCCGTGTCCGGGGAAAAGGGGATCCTGGGGGGTTGAGCCGACGCCGGGTGATTGGACCTTTAAGGCCCCCCGGCAGAGGCAACACACCCCTTTGGCCCCGGCTTCACGTAGACGGCACCCCTGGGCTGACCCACCCAGGGGAAATCGGCAGTCGCCTCTTCCTATCTCTCTCCTCCCACATCTTCGTCTTTCTCTCACACTTTTTATCTTTCCTGTCCTCTCCTCACTTCTGTTTACTTCCAATTTTCATGGCGGCAAGGGTTAACCTTGTGTAGGTATCCCACCTTGGATAATTACATTGGGTTATAGTGACAGCGTACGGCTGACGTCGGGAGGGCTTGTTTAACAAGTCCAGCCGCGTCCCCTTGTTGGGCTCCGTGGTGGGTGGTCGCCGCTGTTACCGAACGCATTCATATTTTTATGGCTTCACAAGCATCCGCCGTCCTTGATCGGTCTCGTAAGAGAGGCCGCACCGAAGCAAGTTTTCATTTCTCGATAGAAACTAAAGTTACTTTCCCGAAGTACCACATTATCCATAGTGAAAGCACACCTCTAAGAAAACTATCCCCATTTTTGGTGGCCAAGTGCCTAAAAGAAAAAATCGGACCCACATACAAAGCATCCAAAATGTCAAGCGGTGACCTCCTCCTGGAGCTAACCGAAAAAGACCAAGTGCCTAAGCTATCCCAAATAACCAGCATTGGAGAAACAGTTGTCACCATTTCAGTCCATCGATCTCTAAACACCAGCAGGGGAGTAATCTCCGAGGAAGACTTCTTAGGCCTTACTGACGAAGAGCTCCTCGAAGGTTTCCAAGACCAAAATGTAATAAAAGTCCAAAGAATAGTAATCCGCCGCAATGATCAGGAAGTGCCCACCAAACACGTAATACTAACCTTTGGAACAAGTGAAATGCCCACCTCTCTCGAGGCTGGGTACTTAAAAATCAATGTCAGACCCTACATCCCCAACCCCAGACGCTGTTTCAAATGTCAAAGATTCGGTCACGCCTCGCACTCATGCAGAGGCAAAGAAACATGCGCAAAATGCAGCGCAAACGACCACAAATCCGAAAACTGCACATCCTCACCCCACTGTGTTAACTGTGACGGGGAACACCCAGCGTATTCCCGGTCATGTCCATGTTGGAAAAAAGAAAAAGAAGTGATCGCTCTGACCGTCAAAGAAAAAATATCATTCAGCGAAGCGCGAAAACGGCTGTCGTACCTTTTCCGCAGAAGTTACGCCGATGTGACGCAGTCGGGGGGCAGCGTCACAAAGGCCTCAGGAGTCCACCGCAACCACACGCAGTGGTCCCGTGGTGACTCCAACCGCCCCCTTAAAGGAAGCAGCGCCAGCTGCTCCATCCACATCAAAGGGCCCGCAGACTCCGGTCTCCCTGGGCCCTAAAATCAATCGAGTACCAAGGCCTGAGATCCGTTTCTCAGCGCCGCACTCTCGATCTGCCAGCGCCTCTGACAAGGCAATGGAGATCGACCACAAAACCCCGGTGTCATCGACACCGAAGGACAAGCGCTCCCTCGAGCGCGCCAAACAGGACAAGGTCCCAGTAACCACAATAAGTAAGCGATAACCGTAATGGTTATCGCATTCCTCTCTATTTCTATTTCTTAGTATTGTCACCTATCATCTTTTAATTAAACCGATCAATCCCCAGAAGTACATTTGCTTAATTTTATTTCATCATGGCTTTTATCGCGCATTGGAACTGTAGAGGCTTAATTCATAACTTAGGTGACGTAAAGGAGATCATCAACAAGTTCTCACCGGTAGCTTTTTGCCTCCAAGAGACAAATCTTGGTGCAAAACACGACCATTTCCTAAAGGGCTTCACAGTTGCCCGAAAGGACCGCGAACATTGCAACCGTCTTTCGGGAGGAGTAGCCATAGTTGTGCAGGGCAGCATTCCTACGCGAGATGTCCAAATAAACACATCTTTCGAGGCCATAGCCGTCACCATTCTATCATACAAAACCATCACCATCTGCTCGCTATATATCCCACCTCACACTCTTTTTACCACTAAAGACCTAGAAAATCTAGTGGAACAGTTACCAAAACCATTTCTTTTAGTTGGGGATTTTAATGCGCATTCCACCCTTTGGGGTAGCGACAAAACTGACCAAAGAGGGCAGAGCGTTGAAGATTTCATTTTATCAAACGATATCTGCCTTTTAAACTCGGGTGCTTTTACATATTTTTCGCCAACATCACGCACTTTTAGTTGTTTAGATCTCGCTCTCTGCTCACCATGTCTGTTCGCCGATTTTAAATGGGAAGTCCTGGAAAATTCATATGGTAGCGACCACCAACCCGCCATTATCAAACTCATGTCATCGTATCAAACACTGGCCACCAAGCCACGCCGGTGGAAATTGCAACTCGCAAACTGGCCGCTTTTTTACACATCACGCAAACCTTGAACATATTTTTTCACCCGAACATTCTGTTCAGGAACTCAACAAAAAGTTCACTGACGCTATCATTTCAGCGGCGGAAAAGGCGATACCGCAATCGTCTGGGATTGTACGAAAGAAATTAAATCCCTGGTGGACAACTGAGTGCACCGAAGCCAAAAAGCAACAAAACAAGGCCTGGGGAACCTTACGGAGGTACCCGACCTATAGCAACCTCATAAGTTTTAAACAGGTGAAAGCTAAAGCACGATATATCCGAAGGCAGGCAGAAAAGAGTTCTTGGCACAAATACATATCATCCATTAATAGTTCAGCCACATCTAAACATATCTGGGATCAGGTGAGGAAGTTCAGAGGAGAATACTCATCGTACACAATACCACTGCTTACAAGTCCAGACACACAAACAACACTAGAAGACCAGGCCAACCTTTTAGGCGAACACTTTTACGATGTATCATGCTCAGCGAATTACACCAATGCATTCCTTAAATACAAAGAAAATGCTGAAAAACAAAAACTCCCCCACTTCTACCGCCTCAAATGAATGTTACAACCATCCTCTCACACTACACGAATTACACAGGGTACTTTCCGCCGGTAAAAAAACGGCAACAGGGCCTGACCGGGTACACTACACAATGTTGGCGCACTTATCACAAGCATCGGCGGAGGCTCTTCTCCAATTTTTCAACAAAATATGGGAATCCGGCATAATACCTGAAGATTGGAAAAACGCGATAGTCATACCTCTCTTAAAACCTGGTAAACCCCCCAACATCCCCGAGCAACTACAGGCCGATTGCATTAACAAGTTGTCTGGCAAAAACATACGAGAGCATTATAAACATTAGACTCACCTTCATTCTCACATCAACACAGCTTATAGACTCACACCAGTGTGGATACAAAAAAGGCTGTTCCACCACTGACCATCTCGTTAGACTGGAACACGAAATACGAGATGCATTTCTACACAAACAGTACTGTCTCGCGGTTTTCTTCGACTTAGAGAAGGCGTATGACACGACGTGGCGATACGGGATTCTTAGAGACCTTGCAGACATGGGCATTCGTGGAAGAATGCTAAACTGCTTATGTGATTTCCTTTCTAATAGAACATTTCAAGTACGTCTCGGCACAGTACTCTCTCGAGTATTTGTCCAAGAAAATGGCGTGCCACAAGGTTGCATTTTGAGTACAACACTCTTCATAGTCAAAATGAACTCCATCAACAAGGTCATACCTCCCACAGTCATGCACTCCGTCTACGTTGACGATCTTCAGATCGCCTGTCGGGCCTCCAGCCTATCATCCTGTGAAAGGCAACTGCAAATAACAATCAATAAGCTTACAAAATGGGCTGACCAAAATGGTTTTCGTTTCTCGGCACAAAAAACTACCGCAGTTCTTTTCACGCAAAAACGTGGATTGTACCCTGACCCTGCTCTTAAACTAAACAACACGGAAATTCCGGTAAAACAAGAATACAAATTCTTAGGAGTTACATTTGACCAAAAACTCAACTTCCTTTCCCATATAAACGCACTAAAAGTTAAGGCTAATAGAGCACTCAACCTTCTGAAGATGTTATCTCATAAACACTGGGGTTCCGATCGACTCTGCCTGCTGCGCATCTATCGTTCCATCGGGCGTAGTATCTTGGATTATGGTTGTGTCGTCTACGGCTCGGCACGGGAGTCTTACATTCGGCGTCTTGACCCTGTGCACAATCTCGGCCTACGTCTGTCCAGTGGTGCTTACAGAACATCGCCTGTGCAAAGTCTATACGTAGAATGCAACGAGCCTTCTCTGTGTCATCGAAGAGCATTACTAACCTTGTCATATGTTTTAAGGATAAGGTCGTCACCTGAACACATCTGCTACGAAATTGCCACTCAGTGTAACTCGCGCTTACACTACCTAAACAAACCCAACCTAATCAAACCACTTGTCCTGCGCTTCGAGGAACATTGCCACATTTATGCCATCCCTGAAGGAGCACTACACGTCGCTATTAAACCACCAAGACTGCCGCCATGGTTCGACCTGTCACAGCTTTGTGAGTTTTCACTAAGCCGTTTCAACAAAAAAAAGCACTCCACCAGAACACATAATTCAAGAATTCTATACACTTCAGCACGAATATAGGGATTACGAAGAATTTTACACAGATGGCTCAAAAACAGAAAACCATGTGGGTATAGGGATCGCGACAGCGGAAAGTGCAGTTTCTGTGAGAGTACCTCGTAGCTTTTCCATTTTTTCAGCTGAAGCTTATGCCTTGAGCGAAGCAGTTCGGAAAATCATCGCTGGCAAATACAAGAAAGCAATCATATACACCGACTCACTAAGTACACTAAAAGCTCTACATATAAAATCCGAATGTGAGCCATTAGTGGGTGACATTTTAAACATGGTATATTTAAACAGCCAGGCAGTTTCCATCCGTTTCTGCTGGGTCCCAAGTCATGTTGGGATACCCAGAAACGAAAAAGCAGATAAGTATGCTTCATTGGCAGCCCAAAAAACAGTAGCCAATGTGAAAATTCCCCCTTAAAGACATCCAGAGAACAATTCGCCTGGCTCTACTAGCAAAATGGCAACAACAGTGGGACACCTGCACGAATAACAAGCTCCACCTGGTGAAGCCCATACTCGGGGAATGGAAGACCTGCCGTCACCAACAACGGTTTATCGAAGTTGTATTATGCCGACTTCGCATTGGACACACACACTTGACACACAACTTCTTACTCGCAAAGGAAGAACAACCAACGTGTGAAAAATGCCAAGAAGCGTTAACACTTATGCACATCCTAATCACATGTCCCACCATTGAAACACAGAGACAAAAACATTTCAGCAAACTATACAAACAACACGTACCTTTACACCCTGCTTTGTTTCTAGGAGATGACCCTATAGTACCCCTGCCTGACGTGCTAAACTTTCTGAAAGAATGTAATTTGTTAAATAAGCTTTAAAAGTTCATCATTTCAGTGTCCATTCCTGAACGTCTTGTGTCTGGCGCAGCATAGCCTTAGCTGCTTTTGCGCCATAAAAACCAAATTAACTAACTAACTAGCTTATACTCACGTCTACTCACACATATTCCAAAGCAGTGTCGTTCACACACCATTTCAATATTTATTGATCAGAGGAAAGAATTGTGTAGGGAGGTGCCTGGACCTCCCATCCCTACTCCCCCCCCGCCAACTGTTCCAGGGAAGTTTTTGATAAGTATATCTTACGTTGTCATATATTTCAAGAAAAAATCAGCTTACTTGTTTGCGAGCACTCATAACTTGTATTCGACGGTTCTATATTAAAAGGCACCAAGAAAAGCACCGATTACGTGAGATATTGGCGTTAAAGAGCATTGACACCATGGTCGAAAAAGCGAATTTTAGGCTATTGGACTGATGAGTCAACTCACTCAGACTCAGATCGAGCCGTGAGTCTGAGTGAGTCCAGGTCAGTAATGTTTTGGTGAGTTTGAGTTTGAGTCCAGTTGAAAAAAAGCTTTCGTGAGTGTGAGTCCGGCTCAGGAAAATTTTGGTGAGTCTGAGTTCGAGTGAGCCCTAAGAGCAAGATATATTTCATAGGTGAGTCTGAGTGAGCTCCACAAATTTTGTTGACCTATGCCTTTGCCTCATTACTTTCACACGTGTTATCGAAATCAGTGTTGTTTTCGTGGATAGCTACACCGTGTACTTCAATTGTTGGACATAATTTTGCTGTGGGCAGCGTGACCCGGACTGAGGACAAAAGAAATGTACACACACAGGTGCTGACTGACAACTGGTTTTATTTCTTCACACACGCGGTAAATAAATAAAAAAATAATCACGTGGAGTGTTCATGTCGTGACAGGGCGTCACCTGATTACGTTGTTCAAGAATTGCACTTCTTTATCATGCAGAGCAACCGACGTTTGGTTGACGCACGTGCTCTGGTTAACATGCGTGTGGTATGCTTCCACAATCTCGCGAAAGACTTGGTTAGTACTTCTGTACACTATCTGTGTTTCATGAAACAGGCTCACAATGGCACGTTTTACAATGCGCAGCCAGGTTCGTGCTGGCGGTATTCTTGACAGCGGCGTTGTGCTCCCTAAGACGCACGTTAATGCACCGCCCCATCTGCCCAAAGTATTTCTTACCACATAACAGTGTAATGGCATACACTACTCCCATTGAACAAGGCACGAACTGCTTTTTTGTGCTTTATAGTACATGTATCTTTACACACCGGTTTCGGTTTTTTTGACGAGAACTCGCCCAACTCGCCGTTCTGATTCAGTTGTTGGGTTGAGACATGGTGAACATGCAATTCTGGTAATGTACGAGCTCATCAGGCAGGACATTGTGCAGCTAAGCATGTCACACTAATGCCGTCTTTCGGGTTCCTGTTTACTTCTTACCTAGTCCATGAGGTCAAGACTCAGAAATTTGGAGAACGTAATTACTGCCATGTGTGCAGACTTAGCACCTCTTTCTGTTTTGTTATTTTCACGTTACCAACCGTGGCCATTGCCTCATTGCTTTCACACGTTATCGAAATCAGTGTTGTTTTCCTGCATAGGTACACCGTGTACTTCAGTTGTTGGGTTGAGATATGGTGAACATGCAATTCTGGTAATGTACGAGTTCATCATTGTGTAGCTAAGCATGTGTCAGGCTAATGCCGTCTTTCAGGTTCCTGTTCACATCTTACCTAGTCCATGAGGTCAAGACAACTACCTTTCAGAAATTTGGAGGACGTATTTACTGCCATGTGTGCAAACTAAGTAGCTTTTTCTGTTTTGTTATTGTCATGTTACCAACCGTGGTCTTTGCCTCACTACTTTCACACGTGTTATCGAAATCAGTGTTGTTTTTCTGCATAGCTATGCCATGTGCTTCAGTTGTTGAGACATGGTGAACATGCAATTCTGGTAATGTACGAGCTCATCAGGGAGGACATTGTGCAGCTAAGCATGTCAGACTAATGCCGTCTTTCAGGTACCTCTTAACTTCTTTACCCAGTCCATGAGCTCAAGATGACTACCTTTCAGAAATTTGGAGGCTGTATTTACTGCTATGTGTGCAGACTAAGCAGCTCTTTCTGTTTTGTTATTGTCACGTAACCAACCGTGGCCCTTGACTCATTATTTTAACACGTGTTATCGAAATCAGTGTTGTTTCCGTGCATAGCCACACCGTGTATTTCAGTTGTTGGGTTGAGACATGGTGAACATGTAATTCTGGTAATGTATGAGTTCATCAATGTGTAGCTAAGCATATGTCAGGCTAACGCCGTCTTTCAGGTTCCTGTTCACTTCTTACCTAGTCCATGAGGTCAAGACTCAGAAATCTGGAGAATGTATTTACTGCCATGTGTGCAGACTTAGCAGCTCTTTCTGTTTTGTTATTCTTACTTTAGCAACTACAGCCTCTTTCTTGAATTTCATGTGTGTTAGCCTAAGTGTTGACTTCCTTCTGTAGTGCTGGTCATATAGCATCTGTTTTGCATACGACCAGAAGAAAGGTCAGTGACACAGGCTGTTATGCCTAAAGAAATAAATCAAGTTGAACATGTTTTCTTTTATTGAACTGCATCTCCATGACGTTCGTATACTTAAAGCCGCAGTAGTCTTGTGGAGGGAAATTTTGACGCACTGCAGAGACGACGCAGCTGGGCAGGACCACTCGCTTTCGTTTGCCAAGGCGATGCCAGACTCATCTTACAAAGGGACGATGTCGCCTGAAATATGAATGCAATACGATATAAAAATGCAGTGGCAAGAGTAAAGGTAGACATATCCTGCAGCTGAATCAAATGTGTGCAGAGTCATATTCCAGAACCATCTACTGACAAGGGGCCCTTTCGAGCAGACAAAATTACGAAATAAAACGTCATTGTTATGTAGCATGCAGATTCCTTTTTAGCAAGTACAGATATGCAGAAACACTTCATTTTATTTATCGTTTACTTAATCAACCCAATGGGCCAAAGGCACTACCGAGAACTATGACTTATAGAGGAAAAAAAAAAGAACAATGAAGTACATAAGTCAATCACAAAGAACGTGAAAGGCGAGATCAAGTAATCTGATTTGTGAAGAACTATCTAACAATGTAAGCAGCAGCTATTCTAAGCTTGCAGATGTTATTTCACATATTGTGATTTCGAGATCGTGCATAATTTGCGCTGCCTGACGACCAGAGGTGTCCAACGCCACTTATACATGTATTTTTTTCATTTCCCTTTATTTAATAATATCTGGGGTTTTACGTCCCAAAACCACGATATGATTATGAGAGACGCCGTAGTGGAGGGCTCCGGAAATTTCGACCATCTGGTGTTCTTTAACGTGCACTGACATCGCACAGTACACGGGCCTCTACCATTTCGCCTCCATCGAAATGCGACCGCCGCGACCGGGATCGAACCCGCGACCTTCGGGTCAGCAGCCGAGCACCTTAACCACTGCTCCACCGCGGCGGACCATTTCCCTTTATTTAGTTGGACACGCGATATGGAATATGGACATAGCAATATTAGCAAGTAACATGCGCCTATGCACGTTTTGAGTGAGTGGATGACGCGTCGTACTTGCGACCACCACACTTTTGCAGGAAGTATACCGAAGGCATGCACTTTGCATACCAGAGACAGCTTGCGATTCGGCGTACTTCAGCTTCAACAGCAACAGCTAACTTAGATCAACCGCAGCAGTAATACCTGTGGATTTCCGGTGCCTCAATGACGCCTGGTCGATCTTCCATCAAGGGTAGTACGCTATCTCGAGGGCGTGAATGTCTGAGCACCCACGCTGAAACGTCGGGTGCGCGGTGACACAGGCTGCCTTATCCGGCACTAGAGCGCGACTTTGTCGATTTGCCGACAGCACACCGACTACGCCTGTGTCCATCGGGTGGCTACTCCCACAGAGGCACCTACGCAGATTACGTTATCGATATAATGTTCAGACGTTACGACCTGCAAGAGGTTGTCGTACTGCGTGCGCAATGTGGCTGCATAGGAAAGCGGCAGGACAAAGCATACATGCGGTGTCGAATCTGCGCCTAGTACCAATAATTTCAAGCAAGTAATAGCATTACGAAATCCACACGAACGCTATTGACTTCCGTAGAACATCCGGAAGATGCACGCGCAAGATCAAGCAAAAAACAACGAATTCTTACCGTTCGACATTCCCGATGCGCAAGCCGTCTGCATGGCGCTATCGCTCTCAGACGACTCGTCTCTGACGTACTTGCAAGCGGGTCGAATGCGAAATGATTCGCGGGGTCGGCAAGTTCGGCATCTTCCTCTCTGCCGAAGTCGTTGCTGCCGTCGGAGTCTGTTGACAAATATTCGTCCATCGTTGACGGCGCGACAGTTGCCACATGTGCGGCGCGCAGCAGACGATGGAGCTACGCGCGCGCGAGGATACGTCACGAAAGCGTGCGCATCCACATACTACCGCCTGGTGGCGCTACCCGTCCCATTGCCGTGACGTCAGGGTACAGAAGGACCCGAAACTAGCTTTTAAAAACATGCTGTAATTAATTTTTCAGGGCGCACTCACGCTTGCCGGTGCATTTTCTAGGCTCTTGGGGACCTGGTCTATCATTTGACGCAATAAAACGATAAGTGAAAAATTTCGTGTCAGTACTCCTTTAACGAATATTTCAGAATAACG
>JALIZH010023804.1:0-14247 GCA_030522465.1 Rhipicephalus appendiculatus | reverse complement strand
ATATGACCAGGTTTGCTTTCCGTAAGCAATGCTCCATGCAACTGCCCACGTTTTCTACAATATCTTTGCCGATATATATGGTGTATTTGTGATGAGTTTGAGGTTGTGTAGTTTGTGCGCAGTAAGTATCTGAAGCTTGTCCAAACAATGGACGAGTGTGTTTCATAGGTTGCAGATTTTCTACGCAGCATACACCCTCTTATGTAACAGAAATAGCCCATCTAGGTTACTTTTTGAAGTCGTGCCTTAAATTAGGCGAAAGTAATGCAGATGCGAATGAACTAGTGAGTAATATAGCTGGATCTTCAACTCAGTTTGGAACTATAGACCTAAGTTTACATAAAGGAAAAATGGGCCTAGACATGCTGGCATGTACTTTCTTTATTTCCTGGTGTCCAGCTCAGGTTCTAATGAAAAAGTACACCTAAAATTTAAACAGACAGACATGCTAGATCTCGTCATTTCTAAACCAAACACACATGTTGTAATATTCTCACTTATTTTTGCCCCTAAATAAAATAAATTTGCTGTCGATCCAGTCGTCGATCTAGACGTCGGAGCAGAGTTGCCTCTTGCGTGGGCGGACGGGCCCCCCCGCAGGCATCGGAAAAGCGTACGAAGCACTGCTGAGGAACGCGGTCTTTAGCTTCCATCCGAACCCAGAGAAGGCACACTGAAAGAAAACGAGATACTGCAAAGAATATCGGTGAAGGCGAAGCAGCGTCAGCTTGTAAGTTGTAATTCATTACATGTGGTAAAGGTGTCTTGTCAAAGGATGTCCAATCACGTTGCTACCAGGCAAATCTTATGGCGCTTTTTTCTGGGGCAATTCGGGGCGGCCCCCAAGATTCTGAAGCGGGTACCCCAAGCCGGGTCTGCCAGCGAAACGTGACAATGCTTTACGCGAGATTAAACCGGAAGTTTTTTGTGCACACGCCACGTAAGCGGGTTCCGGAAAGCTATTCCTGCTTCCGCTCTGTACGCTTTCATGGCCACCTTGGTCGGCTCTGAAAAAGTTCGAGTCAGACCAATCCGGCAGCGAACGGGTCGCTCTGAAACGACCACTGCAACGCGGGAACCCACTCCAGATTGACCAATGACATGCGGGATTCATCGCCGCGGAGAAAGAAATACTGCCCCGGATCAACCATTCAAAAACGCCAATACTCTAGCTAGTGTTTTCCAGCCTTCTCCGCTATGTCCATTGGATCCGGCAACGTGCTTAGTGGCACCAATTTTCGACATTGATGAATTAAAAAAAACAAACAAAACTCCCATCAAACGCAGTACTATGCCAGCACCTCCCCTCATTAAATACTGGATACTCCTAATTAAGTAGTTTTCGGTTCTTCAGAGTTCGCCATCGGTCGCCCGCAACCTTTTTTTTATTTTTTGCGCACAGCGATTATACAGGCTGACATTCCCCAGCCGAACACCACAGCACCTAATGTTCTTATGTGAGAGTTACACCGAACTTAGTGACCAGCTGTTGTTTTCCGGTGCGTGTGCAGTGCTACCTTCTCCCTCCTCTTATCTTTCAAGTCCCCGCTACCTTATCGCCGCAGTAGGGTTAGCGACTCTACACGCGCTTTCCGCACAGCCGCACCGCACGTGGCGGTACACCTGGCCGCACGCAAGCGGAAGCCAGGTGTCCCGCACGTGTGGCAGGTGTCCCCACCACATGCGGTGCGGCTATGCGGAAAGCGCGTGTACAGTCCCTTACAAACCGGCCGCTCGTCTCGTCCACCTCCGTGCGTTTCCTGCGTTTCCTCCGATTGCTTTCCCTCTCTCCTTATCTGACCCAAGGCCTACTTGGTATTCGTCCTTCCTGACGAGAGACACTTACTACACCGCACAATTATCGTTTTATAACAGTTTGCCTCATTTTGAGAATCGTCCGCTTCTATTGCTATGTCTATCAATTACGTAGAAAATATCTAAGCTCACGAGTTTGCTCGCGAGGGAGACATGTCTCATAAAGTAAAACGAAGCGTTGTCTGACAACAGTAACGAAGATGCCACCCCGTTCCTCCTCAGGTGCTGTCCTGAATCCGCTCCTGGTGGCAGTGCCGCGCAAAGCGTACCTACCCATGTCATTGACTTGAATTTCTTACTGCCACGTTCTCTGCCACTTGAAAACAAATCGTTTGCGTACTAAATAGCTTTCCAACCAGCGTCTCTTAGTGTAGACGTACAGGTCCGTGTTCTGCTAGATGTATATGGCCGCGTTTTATAAGTGCAGGCGTTTCGAATTAAAAAAAGAAAAACAACTGTGTTACTAGTATTCAGTTGTATAGCTTGCCATGAAATCATATTGTTGTATCTTACGATTGTGGTACTCGAGGTCCATGACAAGGCACGTGTCGTCCATGTAATAGAATACGCCCTCCAAGACGGCCGGGTCTAAAACAAAAGAAAAAAGAAACGTTGATTTACCTTTATTTGTTCATTCCCACTTCCTTCTTTCTATCTTAATCCCTCATTTCTATTTCCTCATCCCGAAAGAATAGACGGTTCGATTCCCTGGGCTGATGACGTAGTCAGTTTTCCCCGCCTAGTTAGCTACGCGCGCGCTCCTTTTCATTAGGTCAGTTCCGTGACAGAGTTGGTCGATCCCGCTGTAAAACGCTTCCATGTTAATAATAATGATCGCTTCCCGCCGAAGCTTTCTGCCTGACACACCCTGCTCCTGTGTCCTCTTTATTTGTGACGACATCAGTAGGACGGTCTAATATGCAAAAAAAAAATCATCCTATTTTTTTTGCTATTCACTCACAATTTAGATGTGCTGTTATTTTACATAAAGTATCAATACATGTGGCCTTTTTGTCATATATATGTATATTAACATCGTGCAGTGTTCTTTACACATAACTAAATACAGTATTATGTCGACGAGCATTTGTATTTTCGACATCAAAGTGCTAGTTAGAGCTTCGGGATGTTGCGGCTGCGCTGATACCTTAACTGTTACAACCACTTATAATTTTCATAACAAAAACACAGATTTTCTTTCACTTTTTGACTCCTTCCAGCTTTAAAGAACAACGGTGACGCCACAGGCTGTTTCCCACATAGCGCAATTTAATGTCAGTCCCAGCTATACATCATTCTATTAGCACAATAAATATATAAGATGCACTCGCCGTCGCCTGCTGTCATCTCCATGGTGTGAGGCCTAGTTCCGGGCCAGACCAAGAACGAAGCTTCCTGCCTGCACAAAACGATCGAAGTAACATTAAGCAGGCTGTGGCAACTTATGCTCCTCAATATAGAGACGAAACAAAGAAAGGAAGGAATAATTACACCATGTCCCACTAAATGGAACCATGTGGGGATGCCAAGCAGCGCTGGTGTTCACTTGTGTTTCCATTTGTATGTTTGTGTGTATGTTTGATTTGTGTGTGGAGTTGTGTATCAGCGGTGCTGCTTACGCTGCTGTCGCAGCTTACGTTACCGATCGATGTCGATCAGTAAGCACCAACTAGGCCAAACACAAGTTCTTCTAAAAAACACGTTACCCATGTCGCTTCAACTGGCGCCAACGTTGACATCCATAGCACCGTTGCGAAGGAGAGTGCAACGCAACGGAGCTAGTGCGCGCCGCATTATACACGAGCGCACAGCTGCGCCGGAGAGAGAGAAACGGGAGAGGAGAAACGAAGTGGAGGCAGCGCTCACGCCACATCCTCTACGCCACCTCCTCCCACCTCCTCGCGCTCACGCGAGGAGAGGGGGCAGAGTTGGCGCATGCGCAGTGGGGGGAGCGGACGGTTGCCAAGGGACGGACACAGCCCCGAGCAAAAGCTGCTTCGCATCTAATAGTGAGATCACTGGGCCTAAAGCGAGCCGCTACCGCTGTGTGCAGCGATCCGTTGTTGAACATCGGAGTGCGTGCGACCACTCGGCGCAACCGCCGGCCGGTGGTTGCGATGATTTCCGCGCAGTAGCAGTGCGCGTTGCGAGTTTTGCTCTTTCGTTCTCCGCTCCCGTCTGCTGCCGCGCTTAGAAGTCCTTCGAATTGTGGCGAAGCGAACTCTTCACGCGATGAAAGGCGCTGCGCAGGGTGGTTACTGTTCCTGCGCGAATGGCGTCGCAGCCGACGGGCGGTGGTGGCGCCGACTGAACGCGTCGCCCACCGATGTTCCCTTTAATAGTGAACTGCTCTGTATATTGATAGGCATTCTTCATGCGGGTCACTAGCGTTCAATATGAAAGTAAAAATCATAAAAAATACAGTAGCAAGCGGACAAGATAGGAAAGCAGACCATTTTAACAAATATATCATAATTGAACGGCAGCGCACCACACACGGACCTTTTTTCTTCTATCCGTGTGTGGCGCGCTGCCGTTCCATTATGAAGTCCGACCAACTAGCCCATTTTTACACGTCGTGCCACAGAAGAGATGAGGCTAACATGGCGTGTATTTGGTTCATTGAAAGACTGCATAAGAACGAAGCATCACCCTAAGTTAGCTTTGTCGCTTCTGCCGTACGTCGTGCCCGTACATCGTGCAAGTTCTAACGATATTCTTCTACAAAAAAGTCGCGTCCTGTCCGTTCTTCTATGTGTTTGTACAGTGAAGCCGTATATTTCTATGGTTCTGGACGGATAGCGTCCGTGGACAAAAGAAACGTAGAACCACAATTTTCGATGACCCGCTAACTCGACTTAACATGCGTTTATGCAAAAAAAAAAGTAGACGTGGCATAAAAGTAGAAAGGTTTGTGCATAGCCTACATGGTAGAATGGCGTGAGAAATTTTGCCTCAATGGCAAGACCACTTGCATAAGAATCGAACTTTATGCCATTTTTTGTACTTTCAAGACAACGGCGTTTCTGATGTACTACGAATTTCATGTAGACTCGCGCCGTTGATGAGTTAATGGGTGTGACAGCTAAGAGGCAAGCGGCCACCTTAATCCCCATTCCCATTCTCACGTAGCTGGCTAATAAGACAGCTTCGAGAAGACGGCATCGGAGACAAATACGATGCAGGCTAACTCGCTATCAAGACAAGATGGCGGCTCAGCGAAATTCTCGGATCTCGCCAGTATTGCCGCCTGCACATAAGCAGACGCTTTGCCACGCGCTCAATGCAAGCTGTGTTCAACGCTCCATAGGGCTGAACACGAAATAAGTTAAAGAAATGACCATTAGGCTCGTTCTCCCCAGCTTTCTCTTGTCGACGCGAATTGGCGTCACGTCACACAGACGTCATCTAGGCGCGTTCTATTACTCGTACTACTCGAACTCGATGCTGTCCTCGAAGCTGTCAGTGTGGACTGTCTAAGATGCTGTGCACAACTGGAACACAGCCAGTATGCATCGTGTCTATGAGAAGCACCGGGATCTTTTAGTGTAAGTCTCTTCATTAGCTCAATATAGGGTGATAATGTGAAAATTCACTACAGCAGTACTCACTATCCAGACCCACCAAAGTGACTGGTTCATTGGCTTCCTTCTTCACATTACTGGACGCACTCTTGATCTTTTCCTAGATTCTCAGTTCCCGCCGCAAATGTTGCGTTAAGCTACGCACCAACATGTCCCATGTAATCCTCTGCTGAAGCATACTATTTCTCCAGTCGGCCCTTTGGTATACACATAAATTAACATATATTTTCAGGCGGCAAGGATGTACATAAAAATAATTGGACTCCCTCCATCCACCCTCGAAAAACATTTCTGGCTACGCCTCTGGTCAGTGGATAAGTGCGTGGCCACCCTCTATGATTTCTTCGAAAATGTGACGAAAATATGACCTAATCTTCGAAAATGTGACGTTTGAAATATCGGCGGGGAATATTTACATCTGTTTGATTCAGAATAGGTCGTAAACAACTGAATCGATCGAGTGGTGTTTTTTTTTCTTTCCCACATTGAAAATCGAAATCGACAGCAAAGCCTTGCTCATCTTAGATTAGGTAGCGCCCAGAGCCTTCCCATACACACCGTGTTTTAGGTGGCACGAGCTATTAATAGAATAATGAGTTAATGAACGTTTATCAAAAAATTAATCCGCTGTACCGCTTGAGCGAAAGCAGAAAGACCACAGGAGAAGGCTCCTGAACAGGCCGACCCTCCTAGGCGTCTTTCTTTCATTGTGTTTTCTGCGCTAAAAAGATTTTGTGGGCATGCAAGAACTAGCCCGTCAAGACATTGTTCTGACTCATATACTCATGAAATTTAGTAGAAATAGCGTACTTGGGGAAAGTGCTTGCTAACACTGAAGACTGGTTCATTCATTCATCACCACCAGAGTCTTTCATGTCTTAAAGAGCAAAGACCAAGTGATCATTGTTCAATACAGTTTTCCTACATAGGAAGCAGAGGCTGGCGAGAGACGAAATAGGAGACAACCTTAGTCCTTGGCTTAGTTGTCTGGTAGTGCGCTCCCACGTCGGCGTTCGTCTTCCCTGGCTTGGGCTTTGTGCTTCGTCCCGCTTTTTATTTGGATCTCAGATGCCACGTAGAAAGAAGCGCGTTCTTCAGGTACTCTACATCATGCGCCGCAGCGATCTCAAGTGGCCACAAGAAGGGCATCCGCTGTTTTCCTGAGCTCATTTATTAAATATTCATCAAGTATCCTGACCCTTTGGGGGGCTCATATGTGTTTTTTTACATGGTAACAAAACATATGCTTGCGGAATATCCAGATAACGTACTTATGAAGAGTATGAAGCAGTTTTCACCAAAATACGACAATTAGTTTACGAGAAAAAAGTGGGAGGTATTTGTCCCATGGACCCATGACGGGCCTTTTGAAAAAGTGGGACAACACCTGTCCCATTGCCTCATGCGCGCACCAAGCTGCAATCCTTTCGCCAAATTTCTCCCACGAAAAGGTTCAAAGGGAGTTGTACAGAGGGGCACTTCATAAAGTGCGCAAAAAAAAATCTCTGGCTCATCTCATTTCTGGCTGTGGTACACAATGGGCGCCTGCGCCTGTTGTGATGTGCCGGCGGCTTTGTCTGGCCTGTTTATACACCAGCAATTTTATCTCCTTTCTGTTTCTTCTGTCGGTGTATATAAGGACTAGCACCTCAGTTGTACCTGAATTCCCGCACATGAATAAAATTGGGGCTATGAATCAAGGCAAGCCACATCAGTGTGGTGTCACCAAATGCACTGAATTCTGCAAATGCATTTACGAACTCCATCCATGTCTGAGGTATTCGCTGGTCTCTTAGATCTTGTATATTCGTGTTCTCTTTCACTTCCTGACTGGCTAGAGCATCAATCTCGCCATTCATTTCTTTTGGCTCTCAATTTCAGGAACAACGTCCTAGCCACAGCTTTTGGTCTCGTAGTCACTGGTACTGTATAGTCGTAAAAAAGGGGCAAAAAGAAATTTCAGGGCATTCTCGGTCAGAAAACGTGTCTTGCGACGTAACAGTGCCCGTAAAACTTGAAAAATACATTTATGGGCGTCTGTTTTGTAGTTTGGCTTAGCAAGAAACTGCTTCATTTTTGTTGGAATATGCTTCGACACGATTATTGGTCGATTTACTGCTCCAATTTTGAAACAAAGTCGATAGAGTCATATTAGAACTACTTCTCTCCAAATTCAGAAAAGGAGCAAAATACC
The DNA here is from genome assembly GCA_030522465.1 of Rhipicephalus appendiculatus. Lineage (NCBI taxonomy): Eukaryota > Metazoa > Arthropoda > Arachnida > Ixodida > Ixodidae > Rhipicephalus > Rhipicephalus appendiculatus. The sequence goes on along the minus strand of JALIZH010023804.1, from coordinate 6,654 downwards.
ATAAATCTAGAACTTTAGCTGTCATGCACGCAATGGAACAACAATTTAAATTAATTCTACACAGCAAAACGAACTTCAACTAAACGTGTCACCGACACCACGAAACTTAAACTTAAGAAATAGTTTTTCTTGGTTTCCTAAATGTTTTTTCTGCGCTACAGCAGAATATCATACCGCTGATTTCAACGCACAGCGGAGGAGGCAGCTTTTACTGAAGAAGAAAAAGTGGGACAGATTCGTCCCATTATCCCTCAAAGGGTTAACTAGTACTTAATTACATTTATGTTCCGATATCATATGTATCTGATATAACTCTTAACTTGAACCGGAACGTCGATTGTGTGCGAGTTTCACATGTGCGAGTCGAAGCGAGCTTCACATTTGTTGCTGAGCTATGGCTCAAGGTAATATCGCTTTTGCTGTAGTGCCCGAGTAAAAAATACACTGATATGGCACTTACTGCAGACGCTGAAAATGAAAGTACGTGCATTATTTTCCCTAAGTTATGGCGTTTAAGCTTCCTACCCCGAAGTATACACGAGCGATGAATGCAAGCTATGCAAGACTGCTAGATCCACCCTTCAAAACACGTTGTGTGGATGTAAATACATCAAGATCGAATGGCAGTCTCCCCGGAAGATCTGCGGGCGCGGTGGCCGCCTGGGGTGCTCAGCTCAGACCAACTTTGGGCCGTCCAGCGAGCCGTGCAGATCGCGCAGGAGCAACAGCTCCAAGTGGCCCTCTAGGTGGCTCCTGGCCCGGGCTTTCCAATTGCCATATTTTAAATAAAGTTATTTCATCATAGTCGCTGAGTACTGTACATATACCTTGGTGAATGGTCTGTCTCGCGGAGTGTCCACACGAAGGTTGCTGTCTGTGCCTCGTAGTCGATGGTGGTGCGCTTCGCCGTCATGCAGTCGAACATAGAGTCGCTGCCCGAGACCGCTACTGCTAGTGCAGAGTCCCAGCTCGAGATGATCTGCAGTGTTTAATCAGTACCATTACTGTCAAGTAATACAAAAAAGGCCGTACGCGGGCCACTTGAAATACACCGGGGTGTTGGTGGTGATGTTGGTACAGGCGGTGTTCATATCGGTGACAGTATACTACTAGCGCGGGAACACACGGACAAGAAAGAGGACGACGTGTGTCCGTGTGTTCCCGCGCTAGTAGTATACTGTCATGAACTTCCAACAAGCCCAAGCCGCTACCCTTGTGTCATATCGGTGGCTTCATCCTAATGCGGTCAAAGAAAAATATTTTTCAACACCTCAACTGCAGGATGAAGAAAAGCTGAGCAGGACAACGTGCACGCTCTGTTCAAGACTTGGCACTTCATTTGGAAGGCGACCAGCCGAAGCAGAGCGGCGGCAGCTGCGTCCGGTTCGGACGAGAGCGCGAGCGCGTTCTCTTTGAGCTCGCCCTCCAGCACTCGCCGTGAGCGGCCAATAGGCGAGGCATGCCGGCGGCAAAATGGTAGTGAAAATCATGAGTGAGGATCACGACGCTACAAAAAAAAAAAATACGGCAGATCCCACGCATTGTAGGAATCGATGTTATGAGAAGCAGCCAGGAAGGAGCAAATCTTGCTGTACACAACATGCATATCAGGATTTACATGTTAGGACCTGTCATTTATGTTCGTCATACAGTCACGTCGCGCAATACCAATTTTGGGGCATATCAAGCTAGCGAACTGGACGCAAGGTGCACCATGAGCATGGACATGTAAATCACGTTGTACATGACATGCATGTCGTGATTTTCATGTTACCAGCCGCCACTTATGTTCGTCATACAGCCACGTCACGCAAAACCAATTTTGATGGATATCAAGCAAGCGAAATGGCCGCTAGCGTGCAATGAGCGTGGCATGCAAGTCATGTTGAACATGACATGTCATGATTTCCATATCCCCACTTGTTATTTACGTCCGTCATACAGTCACGTCACGCAATACAAAATTTGGTGTATATGAAGCTAGCGAAACGGCCGCCAGCGCTCCTTGAGCGTGGCATTTAAATCATGTTGTACATGACATACATGTTATGGATTTTCATATTACCACCTGTCATTTATGTTGGTCATGTACAAATATCTGATCATACCAATTTTTGATATATCAAGGAGACGGCCGCAGGAGCACCACTGCCATGCTCTGTAAATCATACCGTTCATGACAAGTTAGTCAAGATTTTCATGATGTGACCAGTTATTCATGTTCGCCATACAGTCATGTCATGCCATACCAATATTGGTATAAATCCTATTAACGATACGGTTTGGAGAGCACAAAGTCGTAGGCGGCTAGATAAATAGATAGATACGCTCAATGTCACCGAAGTTCGCTAAGAAATGCTTGGCATTTAAAAATTAAAGCAACTTTGCACTAGTGCTGCCAAGCCTGAAGATGTGCGGTGCGGATCTGCCGTTGTTTCTCTTTAGTTCTCGCTTTTTTTTATCTCTTTATAGTTATCTAACCTCTGTGTTCTTTCTTTTTTCGTCTGTGTTTACGTTCCTCTATTTCTTTCTTTTTCTCGCTTGTGTATTTCTTTCTCTTTTCCCCTTTTTAACGCGATAAGGTTAAAGAGCTCGTGCCGCTGCAATTCCGGGGTCGGTGTCGTTTGTTGAGCTAAAAATTGGCGCTGTCCGTGCGCGAAAAATTTGAGATAGATGTAAATCAATCACTAATACAAATATTTGGCTCCGAGCAAGAACCGAACCCAGGACTCCTGCGTCGCAAGCAGGCGTTCGTTCTATTATCGAGCAATGCCAGAGCTTGAAACTGTTTCAATTATGGCGCAGTGATCGTTTTGCAACTGTCCTAGCTGTAGGCATTCTAGAATAGTTTGAAAGGATCAATGTTGCTCGCGCAAAGGTTTCTTTCTTACTTTGAAGGCGATGCGCATGGCGCCCGATTACGCTATCGCTTTCTACTCTTGAAGGGCAAGATCAAACGTCCTTCAAGTTCTTTTCTATCTTTCTTTCTCTTTCATGTCTTTCTTTCTCTCTCTCTGTTTCTATCCCTTTCTCTCTTACATTGACTCTCTTTTTGTTTGGGTCTTTTTCCCCCCATCCTTTTCTCTATTTCTCGTTCTTTCCATGCTATGATTTTCTCTCTTCCCTGCTCCTAATCCCTCATTCTCTCCCTCGCATGTCTCCTCACCCTCGCTACCCTTTCCGGTGCCCTTGCTATACTATACTATAAAAGGCTAGGCTAAGTTAGGCTGAAGTGATTAGTTAGCTGAGTGGTTACGACGCTTGCGATCGTATTGCGGGTATGCGGTTCGAAGCCCGCCTCGCCAAAAAAAAAACTTTTTTTTCCAAAAGTTTCTTTCTCCTTCACTTTCGTTTTGTCTCTCTCTTCCTCTCTTTCTATACCTCTGTACTCGTTCTCTGACCTATCAGGGTTATTGCATCGCACTTCGTACAAATCGGCGGACGTGTTTTCTAGCGAAGCAGAGACGAAGGAGAGGAGGAGGAAAGCGCGTGCCAGTTCACAATGATGACAGTTTGCGGTTTGTTTTGCACGGACTAACGGTTGGCTTAAACATCTCTTAGAACTAGTTCGCCAGTAACGGCTTCGAAAACTCTATACCTTGAAGCTGTCCGGCAGATCGAACTTCTTCAACTTCATGGCACCGTCCGGTGCTCCATGTTTGGCTTGGATGTCGTTCATGGTGCAAAGCGCGACGACCAAGAATACGGTGAACGCTTCGCCCATCATCGCGTAATTTCTTTGTGTACAGTCTCAGTTTGGGGACAGCCGGGGTCCCTACTTATATACAGGGCCGAGCGTCTATTGTTTGACCTTGTGTACACGTGCCATGGTCTCTGTTTCATGAGCATTTTCGGGGTGCAGTTTATCTATGGGAAAATGCTGTTTTTTGCTTTGATTTCGGCAGCGCCAGCAGCTCGTCGAGACTCTTCAGATCCACGCCGTCGCCGGATGTCCAGCCGTTGTTACGGCAGTTGTCGTAAACGTGCGAATAGAATCAGTGCTGATTGTGGTCCGTATCAGCTATAGCTCCCGTAGAGGTTCATGGTTTCTATTCTCATGGTTCCCGAAGGTAGCGTACTTATCGTCACTGCGACGCGGGTGACCAATGCTGCTGTTGATGTCGTAAAGATGATAAAGATACGACTCTGGCAAAAAAAATAGAGAAGAAAGAAAATGAAAGAACCGGACACTTCAACTTGCTTTCTTCTGCAAACAGATGTAGACAGACTCCATAGGTGGCGTTGGCCCCTTGCGATGTATCTCAAGGGCGTCCCTTTTTGGGGGGCCATTGTTATGTCTGGACGAGCCACGTGTGTGTCGGCAATAAACTTGGGATCATGTCTCTTTGCGTCTTTTCATACCGACATTTCCACATTGCCGACAACAAATACGAAGGCCGCCTGAATTGCCATGATGGAGCAACTCTAGGCATTGTTTTGGGCTAAACTCACGTTCTTCTCTCTTTCTTCTGTAAGGTGATTAATTATAAACAGCGATGATACACAACATAGATACGCTAGGAGTATAACATTTATTCGACTAAGACGATTCGAAGGCAAGGTCATCCGTTGTGGCTATATGACCGTGACCTTTATAACACGAACGCAGTTTTTTTTTAATTCGAAGCATTTCTTAGCGAACTTCGGACACTTTGAGCGTATCTATCTATCTATCTATCTATCTATCTATCTATCTATCTATCTATCTATCTATCTATCTATCTATCTATCTATCTATCTATCTATCTATCTATCTATCTATCTATCTATCTAGCCGCCTACGACTTTGTGCTCTCCTGGCCATATCGTTAATGGGATTTATACCAAAACTGGTATGGCATAACATGACTGTATGACGAACATGGATGACTAGTCAAATCATGAAAATCATGAGTAACTTGTCATGAAAAGTATGATTTACACGCCATGGCCGTAGTGCTGCTGAGGCCATTTTCTTAACTTGATATATCAAAAAATTGGTACGATGGGACATTTCTGCATGACCAACATAAATGACAGGTGGTAATATGAAAATCATGAAGTGCATGTCATGTGCGACATGACTTGCATGCCACGATCATGGCGCGCTCGCGGCCGTTTCGCTAGTTGATATACACCAAATTTGGTATTGAGTGACGTGATTGTATAACGACCATAAATGACAAGTGGTAATATGGAAATGATGAGATGTCATGTGCAACATGACTTGCATTCCACGCTCATGGCACTCTCGTGGCCGTTTCGCTAGCTTGAAATACACCAGATTTGGTATTGAGTGACGTGACTGTATGACGAACATAAATGACAAGTGGTAATATGGAAATCATGACATGTCATGTGCGACATGACTTGCATGTCACGCTCATGTCACGCTCGCGGCCGTTTTGCTAGCTTGATATACACCAAAATTGTTTTTTGCGTAACGTGACTGTATGACGAGCATAAATGACAAGTGATAATATGGAAATCATGACTTGTCATGTGCGACATGACTTGCATTCCACGCTCATGGCGCGCTCTCGGCTGTTTCGCTAGCTTGATATAAACCAAAATTGGTATTGCGCGACGTGACTGTATGACGAACATAAATGACAGGTCGAAACATGTAAATCATGACATGCATATTATGTTTCACTTTTTAGCGCACAAAAGGACAAGGACGAAAAGCGACACGGACACAAGCGCTGTCCTGTTGTGCGCTAAAAAAGTGAAACATAATTACCAACATGCCGAAGCATACGTTCTTTGATGCATATTACGTAAAGCATGATTTGCTCCTTGCTGGCTGCTTCGCATTACATCGATCCCCACAGTGCGTGGGATCTGCCGTTTTTTTTAAAGTGTTTTCTTTAGTCCCGCAGACGCCGCTATGACAAAGTGCACGCGCAGCTAGCGCCTGCAGCCGCGATGGCGGCGATGCGACTTTCGGCCGAGTCACACTAAGCCGGTTTTGAACGCGATAGCGTTAAAGAGATTGTTTCGATGAAATTCCTGTGTCAGTGTCGGTGGTTGAGGGCGAAACATCATCTTGTCCGTGACGGAAAAATCGACAAAAATGCAAATAAAATAACTTATAATAATAACATTCCGTTCCAGTGAGAATCGAACCCCCGCCGTTTGCGTGGCAAGCAGCTGTTCTAACACCGAGCCGCGATATTGCTTGAAACTGCTTCGGAAAAAAAGCAGTGTATGAATGTCCTGTAGTGGAAGGAGTCTCCTTTACGCATATAATAGCTGGTGGCAGAAGTTTAGAATCACGCCAGGCGTCAAAACATGTGAATTGCACAAGGAGTGGGTGTTTTAAAGGCCCACCCATTAGAGCACTGCACGGGCTCGGGCCTACCCGGAAACCCGGGCCCGGCCCGGCCCGTGGGCCGGGCCAAGCCGGGTAAAGTAGGTTTCATGGCGGGCCCGGGCCGGCCTCGCACCTGAAGCTCCGGACTTACGGCCGGGCCCGGGATTTGAGGTGGCGGGCTCGCGTCGGGCCGGGCGTGGGCTTTTCTCAATTCTTAAAGGTGCACTAAAGTGAAACACTGAGTCGGTTTAGACTGAAAATGTGTACTCTGAGAACTCGGATGTCATTCATTTCACCACTATAAGTTTATTAACGCAGGGAAAACAGCAAGGTCAAAGTTCCATTTTAGGATTTCGCGC
>JALIZH010023803.1:0-21810 GCA_030522465.1 Rhipicephalus appendiculatus | reverse complement strand
AACGACCAGATACGCCACATTATTAAAGGCATAAACACCGTCGCCTTTAACGCCCTCGCCACGCAACATCCTGCCACCACCAGGACGTCATCACCATTTGCCAGCGACTTGAGGAGCTCCAGTCTCTTCGGCTGTACTACGATGCCGCCGACATCCGTCTGCCTACGGCCCTCGACTTGCGCTCGCTGATTCGCGACATCGTTCGTGAGGAGCTTCACGGGCGATGCTCTTCCTGCGCTCCGGAAACGACTCTCCCTTCTGGACAAACCGGCTTGCGAGACATCATTAGGCAGGAGATCGCTTCCGCATCGCGGCTGACGTGTTCCAATGGTCCCTGCGTGCGCCAGACGCCAACGTACGCCGAAGTTGCAGCGCTCTCTGCTGCAACCACCGTCCCTGTACCTACACCAGGAGACCATGCATCCGTGGCTTCGTTGTCACCGCCAATGCGTGCACAGCCTTACTACCCCCCCTCAGCGCCCTTCTCGGCCTATATGTTACTACTGTGGCTATCGCGGTCACATCTCCCGGTTTTGTCGAAGGCGCCAACAGGACGAGCAACGCGGCTACGCCACCGAGGAACGCCCAGGCATCCGTCCGAACACGACCTACCAACGGATGCCCTACCACTCTTCCTATCACCGTTCGCCCTCTCCTCCCTACCCTACTGGCACGCCTGTGGATTCCCATGAGTCTCGCCGCAGGTCACTTTCTCCACGTCGCCGTTCTGTGTCGCCTCTGCGACCCGCCTCCCATACCACGAACGCCCACTCGGAAAACTCCCCGATGCAGTTTTAGGAAGGGAAACTGCATCCACCGGACAGCCAACAATTCCTCCAGAGCGACCATCCAACTTGATAGTAGTGTTTGCAGAAGGTGTACGGGTGGAGGCTCTCGTGGACACTGGCGCTGCCGTTTCGATTATTCGTGCTGATTTTTGTTCCCGCCTCCGAAAAGTGACCACGCCTTACTGCGGCCCACCCCTCCGTGCAGCGACCAACGCTATCATTTCTCCACTGGCACAGTGTACGGTTCGTGTCTGCATAGATGGCATTCGTCATCACATCGTCTTTGCGGTATTTCGTGAGTGCACCCACGAACTCATTCTGGGGTGGGATTTCTTATCTTCTGCGTCCGCTTCCATATCGTGTCATCAGCGCCTCAGACATCTGAATGCCACCGACTATTCGTCGCCTGAACACGAAGGGCGAATTCGCCTTGTCACCACGTCAGATTATGTTCTTCGGCCATCCATCGAAGAGATTTTAAGCGTTAACTCCAATGACATTGTGGATGGCGACGTACTTATTCTACCTTACGGCCATACCTTATGTAGAGGCATTGTGATTGTTCCTGGCCTTATTCGCTTCTCTGAGGGGTCTGCTTTCCTTACCGCCATAAATCAAACGCCCGAATCTTTACTGCTACCCTGTGGCTCAACAGTCACGTGCGCGGTCGACACTCAGCCCGTTGCGATTGTTGCCCTTCCGGGTAACGAACTCCCAGAGTCAACCTCACCGCCACTCAATGCCTCTTCCACACCTTTGTCGGCAACCATCGGCCCTGACCTAACACCTGCCCAGAGTCAGGATTTGCTCGCCCTATTGAACCGACACCATACTTTGTTCGACGTGAATTCGCCCGTCCTCAGCATGACTACCGCCGCTACTCACAGCATTCAGACTGACGGCTCTCGTATTATACACCGGCGCCCATATCGCGTGTCTCTGGCAGAACGAAAGATCATCGAGGAAAACGTCTCAGCTATGCTACGACGCAACATCATACGTCCTTCCTCGAGTCCCTGGTCATCGCCAGTTGTTCTAGTCCAAAAGAAAGATGGAACAGTTCGTTTCTGCGTCGATTACCGCGCACTAAACAAAATAACGCGCAAAGATGTTTATCCTCTGCCACGGATCGACGACGCACTGGATTCGTTACATGGCGCCGAGTATTTTTTCTAGCCTTGACCTCAGATCAGGTTACTGGCAAATACCGATGACTGAGTCCGACAAAGAGAAAACAGCTTTTTCAACGCCAGATGGGCTGTACGAGTTTAATGTGATGCCTTTTGGACTTTGTAATGCGCCCGCTACTTTCGAACGCATGATAGACAGCGTATTGCGCGGTCTGAAATGGAAAACATGTCTCTGCTATCTCGACGACATAGTAGTGTTTTCATCCACGTTCTCCCCAACATCTGCGACGTCTTGACGAAGTCCTCGCATGCCTTGCAAAGGCCGGCCTACAGCTTAATACAAAAAAATGTACCTTCGCAAGCAAGACAATCAAGGTTCTCGGCCACTTAGTCAGCAAAGAAGGGATTAGGCCGGACCCTGAGAAGCTTGCCGCCGTCCTCGACTTTCCCCGTCCACAACGTCAAAAAAGACCTGCGCAACTTTCTTGGGTTAGCTTCTTACTTCCGGCGTTTCATACGCGGCTTCGCAGAACTTGCGTCTCCGCTCCATCAACTCCTCGCCAATAACGCGCCCTTCGTTTGGTCCGAAGACTGCGAAAGTGCATTCACGGCGTTGAAGCAAGCCCTTACATCCGATCCGGTACTGTGCCACTTCGACCCCGACGCACCCACCATCCTTCACACTGACGCTAGCAGTCATGGTCTAGGTGCGGTACTCTTGCAGCGTGACAACATCTCGCGGGAACGCGTCGTTGCTTACGCTAGTCGTGTTCTTACCGCTGCAGAGACGAACTACACCATCACGGAGCAAGATTGTCTTGCTGTTGTTTGGGCAGTGCAAAAATTTCGCCCATATCTCCAGGGCCGCCACTTTACAGTCGTTACCGACCATAACGCACTGTGCTGGCTTTCGTCGCTGAAAAACTTATCGGGTCGCCTTGGCCGCTGGGTGCTTCGCTTGCAGGAGTACGACTTTGATGTCGCCTATAGGCCTGGGAAGAAGCACCAAGACGCTGATGCTCTGTCACGCTGCCCTCTGCCCAGCGAAGATAACTCACCGTCGCCACTCCAAAACGACACCGCCTTTCCAATCGCAGCGCTAAGTTGGCTATCATCCAGCACCCCATCCATCCTCGTTTCACACCAACGTGCCGACCCATACTGCCGCACTATTGTTGAACGCCTGAACGGCTCTTCTCCTCCTCCTAACGCCCTTCGACTCCGTCGACAACTGAGCCAATTTAAGCTTCATGGTGGTGCATTACATCGCTATGTTTACCACGTAGATGGAAACAAGTGGTTACCCGTCGTACCACGTTCTCTGCAACGTGAAGTTCTGCAAGCTTTTCACGATGATCCAACCGCCGGTCATCTAGGCTATCACAAAACTTACGACAAAATACGAAGTCGCTGCTCCTGGCCTGGCCTCTCTTCAGCCGTTGCCAAGTACGTCGCCTCGTGTGTCCACTGCCAACGGCGAAAGCGGCCCACGACTGCTCATGCTGGCTTAATGCAACCTATTCCTTGTCCCGTCTCGCCTTTTGAAGTCGTCGGAATAGACTTGTATGGCCCTCTTCCTCTAACATCGAATGGGAACCGTTGGATTGTCACGGCCGTAGACCACCTTACCCGCTACGCAGAAACGGCTTCTCTGAAATCTGGGACTGCCACTGAAGTCACCGATTTCTTTCTGCGCAACATCTTTTTACGCCATGGAGCCCCTCGCGTTCTCCTCAGCGATCGCGGCAAAGTGTTTCTCTCTGCTATTGTTGACCAAGTTCTGCAGTCCTGCAACACTATTCACAAGACAACATCTAGTTACCATCCGCAGACCAACGGATTGACAGAACGCTTTCATCGGACCCTCTCGGACATGATCGCAATGTACATCCACCCCGACCACACGAACTGGGATGCAATCCTGCCCTTCGTGACATTCGCTTACAATACGGCTACACAACGCACTACCGGCTTTTCTCCATTTTACCTCGTCCATGGCCGCTCACCGAGTTTCACTCTGGACGTCTCGTTCCTTTCGGCTCCTGAACCCTCAGCAGCTCCTTTCTCTGAACAGTTCTATCTCGCCTCGCGCACTGCCGTCACCTGGCCCGCGTCAACACCGGCCTCTCCCAGGACACTCGAAAGTCTCGCTACGACTCATCTCGCCGTGTTGTGACTTTTTCCCCTGGAGACGAAGTTCTTTTATGGACTCCACTGCGCGCCCCCGGCTTATGCGACAAATTCATCAGTCGCTTTATTGGGCCGTACACGGTCGTCGAACAGACATCCCCTGTTAATTACCGTGTTTCTCCTATTAGCACTCCATCTGATCACCGTTGCCGTGGGACAGAGATAGTGCATGTATCTCGTTTAAAGCCTTATGGGCGACGCATGTCGTAATACTCTCAGGCGGCCAGGCGGCCGCTTCCACCGCGCGAGGGAATTAGTGTGAGCGCGACAAGTGAATGGCTCTTCATTCTCTTTACATATCATCATCACTTGTACATCTTCGTCATCTGTACATATCATCATCGGGCTGATCTAGCTCGAGCCCGGCTGAATAAAGCGGTTCCTCATAATATTCACATTAAAGCGAAAGTCCTACATGTCTCATTAAACGGGAAAAGTGACTTCTAATGCCATGACGCTCCCCCCTTAGTTATTTTCCTTCGCCCATGCTCAGGCCTAATAACTAAAAGAAGAAACACAGATTACATTATGCGAAATACACGTTGTGCGCAAGGATGAAAACGCTGTCACAAGGTCATCATTTATTAAGGCGAAAGCCTTGTATGTCCGCGCGAAGGTGGCCTTGGTCGAAAAGCTAGCTCAAAAAATCTAGTGGCCTCTCGAGTGCGAAGCTGTGCGCTAACTTCGCCTTTGCGGCCTTCGCGTACAAAAAAGTAATAGAAAAAGCAAAGCGGCGTTTGCGCGATATGAATATAGTCGCGCACGATGGCTTTGGTATTCAAGCCGTGTTAGGCAAATGGATCAGGGACAACGTGAATTTTTTTTCTAGTTTCTAGGCGATTCACGGTCACTCGGTTCTTGCAAAGCCAACGTGCTGAGGTAGCCACAATTTTTAATATTGTCGCAACGTCAAGACATAGGTCGTAACACAGTGATGAGAGAACAGTAGCAGGTCGGTCTTTCTAGCGCACCGCGCCAGCGAGTTCTTCGCTGCGCTTTCTACCTTCTGTACACAGCATATGTGCATTTGTGTTGTCGTCTTTCTTGCACCACGCACGTGGCGATATATTAAATGCGAAGCATTTCTTGTATTCGTAGTGCTGGCTATGGCACGTCGGTAATGTGATAACGCAGACGGTGCGTGTCGGTACAAGCGGCGCTTCTGCAGTCCGACCGCACTCGCCCGCTGCCTAAAAAAAAGAAAGAACATAAACAAGAAACAGCTCAACTCGCTTAAGAAAGGTCGAAGTAATAAGAGAACGTCGGCTTTCACTTCCGTTCGCCGTCGACAACCCGGCAGTCCTCTGCTCGTCAACGAACGTGAGTACGCGTGCGCGTATTGCACCCCTGATATTGATGGCCACGTTTTGGAGTTCAGAGCGAGCGTTTTGCACTGAATACCGAAGGAGGCATACGAAGAAGATTGCCTACAAGCGGAACTTTTGAAGTGTGAAATATTTGAATGTTGCCTTAATAAGGAAGCGCATGCCAGAAAAAGCCTCATGCATCAGAGAAACCGACATTTTGTGCCAGAACTGTTTCAACCGCTTCAAACAGATCGCCTTTGTCTCCAGATGCATCTCAGTCTGACGAAAATTTTGTTCCCGAACAAATTGCTGTCGAAGAGCTAAACGTACATGTTAAGACAACCGACGTGACACCCCCGAAAATTCCGGCGAAAGTGAAAGCACATTGCCGAGTGTTTTACGCCATGCGTAAGAAAGCGGAGATCGAGGGCGCTATCTCCAAAACAATTTCTAAATTGCGCAACCTAAAGCACACGTTCGATACCTGGGAATCATACCATGAACACTGCCGCCTCCTGATATTGCTCCCTGTGAACCTTTCTCATAAACAGATTCAAGAAATGATTCCATCCGCAACTCGGCGCCTCATTCGGAAATCCAGAAAGTACAGAGACACCCGTGGGGTGTGGTCAAATCCGGACCTCTACACCAGATCGAAGCTGAACCCAGAAAACAAACAGGCAGCAATGAAATACTATACTGACGATGAGCTCAACTGCACCTGACAAAGCCCACACACGATGTCATTGCAGTTAGTTCTAAAGGACAAAAAAGAGTACGTTTCAAAACGGCTGATGACCAGCTCCATTCGGGAAAGATTTCGTCTACTTAAAGCGGCTCACCCTGACACAGAAATCGGGCTCACGAAGTTCTCCTCAGTGAGGCCGAAATGGGTTGTATGCACAAGGTTGCTTCATCAGGAGCAAGAAGCACACAACTTCTTCAGTGACGTGTGTGACTGTCGAACTTGTCTGAATATGAATTGTGACTATGACTCCCTGTGTATACAATAGGGATAAATAAATATTTCCTTCCGAGAGGTCGACATGACTACATTTCTAGAAATCTTGCGGTTAGTCCTTACGCCAGGACCAAAACTACGACGCGTGCACGCACGCAAATGAACAAATTTGCACTTTAAGGCAACTCTTCGGTTTCATCTGCCAAGGTGTTGTCCCTCGAGCACAACAGAAGACATTTAGGATCTAAAAATAACGATAATGGCAACTATTGCTCCATGCTCGCTCAATGTTGTGGTTACTCAGTATACGCAATTTGGCCACTTTTCGTGCTTCATAGCTCCGACCTCACAAAAATAATGCAACGTGTTTTTACAGATTAAGTTAGAACATATCATTGGCTTTAATTCTGAAGAGTTTAAAGAAAATCGAAGATGGTGTTTTTTTTAAATGATCTTCAAAATATTGCATTTTGAGAGACATGTCCTCAGTTAAACATTTCTGGTTAACGTTCCAAGCGACTCTCAGGTATTCCGTTCAGCACATTTGTTTACCAAACATATGGCAATGTTTTTTGAAAACTTTGGACAGCGTGGCATTTATACGCGCGGAGCAAAAAAAAAAAAAAAAAACTTGAGCATTATTGAGCTTTGTGCCGATTTCGCGATTTTTTTTCTTAACAGAACAACATCAAACCTGTAAAGTAATAATTTTTTTGTCAACGAAAACTATCCGTAGTATATGGAGAAAATGTTTCAGACCTACAGCTACAATAGCGTTTTTGTAGCGTCTCATCGAAATCCCACTTTCGCGAAATTCTGAAGAGGCGGTGGCGGTTCAGTGGAGACTTGTGAATTTTTTTGAAAGAAGGTGAAATTTTTTTTCGCAAATCCAAAAAGTGGTTTTGTGGTCCTGGGGACTCGGAAAACAAAATATATTTTTGTCGGCGAAATTAAAGGGGGGTCGGCGGACATGCACCGACGTTCTTATCTAAACACGCCCTGAAACAAAATCTTGCAATGACATCGATAGCAGACCTGGAAAATAGTGTTGTGTAATCTGTCGATAGAAAAGGGGAGCTGGTTAAAAACCAGACGGGCTATATTTACACCTGCGCATTTTAGTATGCTTGAGATAAGCCCTGATGCATGAAGTTCGCTCCTCGGAGCTGAACGCGTGCCTTCGGCTCAGCTCCCTGGTATTTTAAGACTACAGAGGTGGTGCACCGTAACCGTGCACGCTGTTGAAACAAGATAGCCTTTCCGCATTCAAACAGCGCGAAAGTGGCACGATGGAACTCAACCGTCCCTATAAACGTTGAGAGAGTTATGTGTTCTCAGGTTACTCATGAAACAATCGAGCGCATTGTAGCTCGTATTCGCCTCGTGTGCGACCGATGGCGGCGCTGCGAACGGCGCTCCGGTGACGCAAAGGCGGGGATTCGGCTTTTGTCGTCTGCTACGCTCTGGCTAAAACAGCAGCATTTTTATTATAGTTCGCCTGCGTCGCACGGCGTTCCTCGACTACTAGCTGCATTTTCTTGTAATGATATTTATTGAGATGACTGCTAGCATTACATGAGTTTAAGAAACGTTAGCATTTAACATATCTTCTGTATACCGACAGCCATCGCGGTCAGGTTCATGCCCCCAAGTTCATAGCGTCGCTCACTGGGCTGGACGGTGTTGAAATAGCTTACATGAGAGCGCGAACGCCCGCGCCAAGTTAGTTAGAGAGTCTCCGCTGCTTTGAAATCGCAGCGCGATCAATTTTGCGGCTTATTCGCAAAAATCAGCGTTGTCTAAACAGACTTCAGATGAACGAAAATACACGCTCCACTCCCAATTGTAGTCATGTGGACTTGTGCAGACACGACAGACGACAAAATGAAATCGATAAGTTCATCGACCAGCGGGTTATTGCGGACCACTAGCATAGATTGGGCGAGCTAGATGCAAATAAGATCGCTCGGAATGAAACGCCAGCAGTGGTGCGCGTGGTACAGTTCGCCTCTTATGATTAGAGATAGATACGTTCATGAGCCGCATTCATGTTTTCGATCGCGCAGTGCTGCCTACTCGACTGTGCGAGCCTGGCAATGGTAAAGACAGGATGGCGCGCACTATATTTCTAATGCTTGGGCAACGCGATCCGCTGCAGTGTTCGCGTTTCACTTGACACCGATAGTACAGCTTCGTAAACATTAGGAAATCGGCGAATGTTTCCAGGAAGAGGAGAAAGAGAGCTCTTTCCCACCATTCTTTTGGCCCCTGTGGCTGATCATTGTGATTCTTTACCGTGCTGTAACAAGATTGAATATTTTAAGGTGGGGGGCCTTAGATTCCACATAAATTGCGAAAATTGACCGTCGGCGTTCCGCGTCGCCAGCGTCAACACGAGTGATGCGAAAATTCATCACATGATCACGTCATCATGACATCCCAGACTGACAAAGTTTGTGACGTCATAACGTTATGTCACATGATTACGTCATCACATGACATCGTCGCTTTGTATTGCCTCCGTGATTGGTGGATCGATCTCGGAGGCGATGCAAAACCAGGTGATGTGTAGAAAGCTTCAATGCAAAACCACGTTACGTCCAGAAAGCATTCGGAGGAGGGCGGCGAGGGAACAATACATCGACTCAAGAAAAAGATGACTTTCGCCTTCGAGTCAACTTAGGCAAATGCATAAGGAACTCGAGTCTCTTTAGTACAGTGATCGCACCAAGCCACATCAGGAGTCGACCGCTGAGACTGATTTACAGTATTTTATTGCAAATACGTCTTTCGATGCGAAAGCTTTATATTTATCAACGTTAGTACGATTACACTAATTCTGTTCAGCATATTTTCAGACCACCGTGAACGAGTGAACAAACGTCGATTTATTAACGTAAGGATTAAAATATGTTGCAAAAAAAAAATAGAGCAAAATTAAACAAAAGAAAATCACTCCGGACAACCTACCGATATTTCATATCCCCGTCGTGCATCCCGGACTCACCCTGTTTATTTCGTGTTTCAATTTAAAGTACTTACGGCGCGCTTACACAGCAGCTGCTAAAACGTTGTTGCCGGTAACGCCACTTAATTTGTTTGAATGACATCACACGTCGTTTGTCATGCGCTTAAAACTCCGAAAAGAGGAATTGAACCGAAGGCACAGGCTTGGCAACCGAACACGCGCAGCACGCGGTATACATTTATTGCGCTTTAACGCAGACATGGAAGCTGAAGCCCGAACGCTGAAGTCAGTTATCGAAAACGGGCAGGAAAGTCATTTTGGGTGCGCCACGGCCATGGAACAGTCGCGAAAAGAAAAATTCACCATAGAAGCAGATGTACACATGGATGGCTAGCAGACGACAACAGGAGCAATCGACACAGAACGTGCTCCTGACGGCAACTCCAGTCGATTTCGCTGTGCAGTTTGCTTGAACATTCAGTACAAATTCCTTTATCAACTCGCCCACCAATGTTTCAATAACGCGAGTGTGATAGACAGGCTGGCAGCGTCGAGCAGCCTTCACGTAGCTAGAGTGTACTAGCGAACGCGCGCGCGAAGAGCTGCATCCGAGTCCTCTCCCTGACGTCACACGCGAGAGGGCGCCACTCCAAGATCTCGAGGCGAATAGCCTTCGCCCACTGAACAGGCGGCGCGACGGAGCAGTATTACTAGCGCCACTGTGTGGCGAAAATTGGAACCGGCGGGTCGGCCGGGGAGTGGCGCGGCGTGCTGAGGCGGTGTATTTGAATGCAGCTGCCTGCATAGTTTCGGATGGCGCAAAATGTCGACAATAGTTCTGTGCGGCTTCAAACCTGTGCAGCGCTTGGAAGAGTATTTCCGTCAATCTGTGCTTCTGAAAGGCGAGAAGTTGTACGATGCTGGACACGTTTATGAAGTGAAGGAGACAGACGGCGTTGTTGTAAGCGCGCGATGTCATTCTCAACAAGGGAAACAACTATACGTCGTCTCTTTGCGGGTAAGTAGAGCGCACGCTTCCATTTCAATCCTAAAGATTGCCGTTTTGTCCCGCCTTGGCGAATTGACTTCGCTTGCATTTCGTAGACAGCGAAGATGAGCTGTCACAGCCGCGGAGGCGCGACTTAGCCGCGCAGGCTTGGCTGGTTAATTGGCGAAGGAATGAATTGTACGACGGTGTTCTTTGGTTCAAACGCGATCATTTGAACTTGCCCAAAAATCTTGCATTTACTAATCTGCGTTCCAGCCCTAGTTTACCGTTCGCTCAATGCCAAAAAAGCCATGCATGCGGCAGCTGGCAAATGACCCGCGGTTGAAAAATTCCGTGTTTGAATCGATAAGTACTGTACAGCAGACACTTACATCTCAGCGACAGTGACGTTGAATACCACGTACTGCACTGTGTGCACTACGGGGCATTTTGCATGTCGTAAAGATGGACTAAGTGATCAATTCTTTGGCGCAAAATAGGGCGGTCGCTCTGTACGCATGCTTGGGTGATTCATGTGATTTCGCGATCAGGAGTGTAATTGTTTAGAGTTATTGTGATTACAGCTGCACGAGGCCGACCGATATGTCCTCGAAGGCTCATGCGACTGCAGGTACGGCGCGGCTGGCAACTGCAAGCATTGCGCTGCCGTTGCCATTTATATGAAGAGAAAGAGGAGGCGTCATGCACCTCCCAACCGCAGACGCGGAGAATGCCGTCGAAAAAGGCGCGTCCGAGTGACAGGGCACCCATTTATGAACTTTTCGGCGGTAAGTTGGCGCACGAGGAAAGCGCATATCGCGTAAGGCGGTTCGCTGCACACGTGTATATGTAATGTTACCAGGCACGCTGCGAATCCAGTATTACGTCAGAATCGTACTTATATCAGCTTCCAGCAGCGTAGCCAGAAATGTTTTTTTCGAGGGGGGGGGAGGGGGGGGGGGGTTCAATCATAATTTATGTTCGTGCGTGCGTTTGCACGTGCATGTGAAATGTACGTGCGTGCAAAAGCGTGTTCCGAGGAGGAAGGTGTTTACCCCCCCCCCCCCCGCCCCCCCCCCCTGGCTACGTACGCCACTGTGGCCCACCAGTGAGTGCTCGTGCGTCTTAATTTTTTTTAAAAAGACCGAGCTGGCGATTGGGCTGCTTGATCGGACGGTAATGCACGTGCGTGGGGCGCCTACGTTTGAGCAAGCGCGGTACGTGAGCCACAGAACAGAAGCACGTGAACGCCTAAGACCCTCCGAGGCACGCGGCACCCGTGAGGGCACCGCGTCGTTCTACACACGGCCGGACTTAAGAAGCGCACGGGCCTGTACTTTCTCCTCTCGATACCCCCTCCCCCACGGCTGGCCGGGGAAGCGGAATAATCGGACGCCAGGCTGTCCTTCACGGCTGTGGCAGTCTTTCACGCAGCAGTAGCGGCGCTTGTTGGCTTTCGTTCCGCTCGAGGTACTGGCGGTACCGGTGCCCCCATCAGTGTTCATCGTACCACGGAATCGGGGGTCAACACGAGGTCGCAGGCGCTGCGCTCGCCGAATGAAGCCAACTGAACCGCCTCACAGGCCGCGTCCCACGGCGCCGACGGCGCCGAGGCCGACCCGCGGGTTCCGCGGCGTGGCGATAGATGGCGTGAGCGCGTTCGCAAACTCCACTGAACGGAGCCTATGGACGTCAGACTCTGCCCAGGCGGCGCTGCGAAAAACGCCGCCACCAGCGCTCTCATCGCCGCCCTGACCATAACTGGGTAGTGCGAAGGGAGCCGTCCGCAAGCGAATGTGCGCAGGCCACTATAGAACCCCCCTCTTTCGCTCGTGTTGAGGGCTAATCTTGTTCCGTCAATCCACCCTCGCTTCAGAAAAGTTGGAAACTCATCAAAGTGAACTGCGGCTACAATGCAAAAGATGTTTCAGATATATTTCGGCGGGCTGCAACTCGCAAGCGCAAGCGAGCATCGCATGACATCGAGTTCGAGGCACTCCGACGTGCGTTCTGACGCCTAAATGCGTTAAACTTGGGCATATACATAATGTCAAAACGATGAAGTACGTACACGAGCAATGTTTCTTACGATCAGTGGTACAAAGCTCGCTTTATCAGGCATGAATGATCCCGGTGATTTTCGCCTTTGCAGTTGCATTCTCCATCCATCTCTCGCTTTCTGTGCGTTGAACTGTTTTATTACGCATCCGCGAATATACTGTTGACGGTTGTTTTCCGTTTCTATATACTGCAAATGGGGATACGTGCGTGTCCACTTTCTCGGTGTGCAACGAAAGGCAAAACCGTGGCCTCCGAGATAGCTCCGGCAATCGCGGAGACCACGGGTAAGAAAAACCTGACGGTGGTCACGACCAAAATTGTGCGATTTACTTGTATGACGCACGTGTTAGCATTTGCTAGTTAAAGCCGGAACTTTGAACCTTCAATGCGTACGTGCGCGATGCTGTGATGACGACCAGTTAAGATTATGGGTGGTCGCGGAGTGCGCGATGTTTATCGCGCGCTTCACCAGTCAGCATTTAACTGCTGCACGGCGCGCACCGCGGTCTGAGGCTCTGCTGAGCTTCATAGTCAAGGTTACCACGGTTCTACGTCAAGGCTACTGAAAACACTAACATGATAATCACACTTTCTCATGCGACCAGCTGTGGAGAACGCGAGTAATTCACTTACCCAGCACGTTCGCAACGGCCCGTATCCAGAGCTCTCGCCGTTCTGCTTCGTGCAACAGCTACAGAAATTGGTAAAACAAGTCCTTTACGTCCGTGGCAATTCACAACGCAACAGTAGCTTCGACTGAAGCCTTCATTCGTAGCGCGCGGAGCTGTTACGTCTGCTCTTGTTTTCGCCGTCGTTCTGGCACGCACTTCATGGCGGTTCGGTTGCGCGTCCGACTAGCGGAGATAAATCCGTAGCTCTTTTTCTGAGTGTTCAATGCGCCAACACACCAAATATTTAGGTTAATTGTTGTTTCCAACTCGCTGTTGCACCTGGTTGCACAGCAAACTGTGCAAGAGAGCCGGACTTTGCACTACCCAAAACTGCTCCGGCAGGTGGCGCTACGTGTCTGCAAAACTCCAGAGTCTGACGTCTATAAGCGTCAATGCTGTAGATATCGCAAGGACTGCCGACATAAGGGGCTTTCGTCGCTGGTTTGTTACTTCACTCTTCGTTGGCGTTCGCAATCGATTGTGGTGTATCACGGCTCGATGTGTTTCTTGCAATCCGCACAGCACTCAGTGACCACCTAGGTGCATATATATGCGAAATCCGATCGTCGCCTTCTTTGAGGGTCGGCAGGCCCCTCAAACAGGGAATCAGTCGACGCAATTTTGGCGCACCTGCATATTCACTTGTGCACCATGGCGCGTCGCAGGCGTTGAGACACCGTTTAAAGCTCAGTAATGCGGTAAAAGCACTCGAAACGCGCAATTACACGCTTTCGTAGGCTACGACGTGCGTGCGCCAAATGCAGACGCTCTCGAGAGCTTCAGCAGCTTCAGTACAAAGTTGACAAACATACTACAGCAATTACAGCGCCGCCGCTGCGATCGCCCGTCGGTACATCTACCGAGACGTGTACATGCCGTGCATCGCGGCCTCTTCGTTCATTCCGCTGCCCCCTTCTAGTACACTGTACTAGCGGGGCCGGCGAGGCGCCGGGGCTCGCCGTCGCGTCGGCGCCTCGGCCACCTCGGCGCGACAGCGCGACGGTGGCGGCGGCGCCTCCTCTCTACCTCCCTTGTTGCATGGAATGCGCTGCATGTACGGTAGTTTTGTCATTTTGCGTTCGAGAAAATGTGCGCAGCTTCGGTAGCACTCGCGCGGATGCTTCGTTGGCTCCGTGCTGAAAGTGACTCTCATAAATCTGCGGACGCGGGCAACGTCCATTGGCAGCCTGCGTACGCAGGGTTGTTGCGGTCGCCAAAATTAAACAGTCCATGAACCAGTTGAGACCGTTAGGTGCGTCTTTGTACAAGTTCTCGTTATATGAATGATGCAACAAATGATCAAGTGTGATTGTTCGCTGATTTCAGATTGTGTCTGCACGGCTAAAGGCATAATATGTCGCTTTGAGATGCGGTTTCGTGTAAGCCCAGGTAACATTTGCATCGATAATCAAGGTGCAGCGTGCGTCTACTAGTGCAAAGGTGAAAAAAAAACAGTCCGCGTGGAGAACACTTCGGCGTACTAAATAGAATGACTTTTGTTTAATGAAGACGATATATAGCTTGAGGCGCAGATTTATTAGGACAGTTCCAGTTCATATGCGGCAAATAAGAGCTCTGATAATGAAACATCGACGGCGCGTTGCGAGGCCGCCGCCGTGCACTCTTTTACCCACGTGAAATTGGCGCGAAAGCAGTTGCGTTGGTGAACTGTCTATAATGCAATGGCGTATAGAGATTTCACACCAGATGTCTCACGTGATTAGTTTCCGCCAATTCGAGCTTCGGTTCCCATTTTACAACAACCTTGCAGTAGTGATGCAGAACTATCGATACTATCTATAGTTCTGTATTATCGAACTATCGATGGTAAAGGAAACTATCGATAGTTTTATACTACGACCGTTAGCACAAAATCAACCGCGAGCTCATTGCAGCATGAACTTGATTTTCCTAGTGTGTGGAGCAGGAGGAGGCTGAAGGGCATGAATGTTGACATGCTTGCGCTCCTTCACCATGATTTTTGGCTGACACATGGCAATTAAGTTGAATTATTCAGGTGTACAGGAAACGAGACAGTTATAATGGACGGTACTGTGCGGCTTCAAATTTGTACCGCATTTTGTAATTTTGAAGTCATAATGTCAAAAATAGGTTTGTTAATTGCAAGGTGCGAGTGCTTACTTATGAATATGAATTTATTGATGGACATATTGCCGCATTTTCACTGCTGGAATACTTATTTCGCCAAAAATTTCGCCCCGGCCGCCAACAGCAGGGATATTCAAAGCACTATTGATATTATTGATAGTAATGTCGGTAGTAATAGTACCGACATTACTACTACTGACAGTACTATCGAATGCACTATCGATAATAGTATCGATAGTAGTACTATCGATAGTTTTCTTTACGCTATCGAAACTATGAATGTTATCGATAGTCAATTTTCCGATAGTTCTGCGTCACTACCTTGCAGTCCCCGAGGCTACAAATATGCTTCATAAATTATTTGTTTGTCCTCTAGTTCAGTCTCCACAGAAAGTGTTCCGTAGCTAAAAGGCGCGAAAAAAAATATACACGTCCTAACACGGGCATTCACTTCAAGTGCGGCCTCTTGCCCGCGTAGTAGCCGCGTCTTGTAAAGAGGATTCAGATACGCCTTCACTCGCAAATTCTAGCCACCATCTCGGGAAAGAATTAATTTTATTCTCTTCTGCTGCACAGATAACAACCAAACTTGGTGAGCATCTTCTTTTAGTGAACGAGCAAACAAAACCTTATAAATTTGAAAATGCATACTTTTTTTTTCAAAAATCGCTATTTTATCTCCGCATCTACGCTTAGATACTTTCTCTAGGAACGTACATTTTAACGAACAAGAAAGCGGGAACTTGGTCTTGTAATAAACACACGCTGTGCGCCAATAAAAGGACATTCGAGAAATCACTTCGCGATTTTTAAACGCCTTACGCGCCATACTGTAAGCGCCGTACCATATCTGCACCTCAAATTACAGTTTATAATAAACAAAAGAGATTCGATCTATTTAGTATATCGGGGAGTTCTGCACGCTTACAGATTTTTTTTCCAGGTTTGCTCCAGTGGACGCACGCTGCACTTTGAATATCGGGAACGCTCTTCTATTCTCTATCTTCGTCTTCCTCCCCCTCGGTCACCTCCCTCTTCCTCGCGCAAGCAGCCGAGCCGCACTCCCGTTCTCTTCTTTTCACAATATATATATATATATATATATATATATATATATATATATATATATATATATATATATATATATATACAGGGCATGGCGGCTCGGTCCACAACGATAGCCATCGTGAGTAGCGGCCACCGCCATAGCCCTCAATAGGGCACACTGCGCTTGCACAGGCGGCGCTACCAACGCCGCGGCGTTCGGCGTCAACGCGGCGTTTTGCGAGTCCCTGGGGTGATAGCGTCCCCTCCGAGACTGCACGCGCGGCTACCTGTGCAAGCGTGGTGCCGTCTCTTTGCGTCGCTCTGCAACTGCTGTCTGGTATTCAGACCGTGGAAGGTTTGGATAATTTTTTTCAGAGGAGGAAACATTGCTAAAGCGGAAGCTTCTGTACGAGGCAGGTCATGTACAAAATGTTATTAAATCAATTGTCTGTGCGGACGGAAACGTAGTGACAGGTAGGTGTGTGTCCCAAACACGCGTCAACGCTCCGTCGAAGACGATCAAGTTGACAGTATGTCAGCATTTTTTATTCGATGGACTCGTTTAATTTCATTCTGTTTTCTTGTTTTGAACCTCTCTCGAAACAGATGCGCCATTGACGCGACCTGCGACTGCAGAGCACGCATAGCTCCCAAGTGCGAACACGCTGCGGCAGCGGCCGCGTACCTGCAGAGATTCGAAACCGAATCGAGACATGACAGTCATGTGAGAGCCATTCACACCCACAATAAAACAAAAATACTGTCGAGCTGTAGTAAAGTGATTTTAGCACGACATTTTTTTTTGTTATTCAAAGCTAACAAAAATAACATACAAGCATGACAAGCGCAAAACAGGTGCACCGGCCCAGAAGATATGAACTGTGGATAGAATACGTCAAGAACGAAAAGAATATTAATCGAGGTCAAGCCTAAACAACGTGCAAAACATGCATAATGTTATCGCACCTTTCATAGCGTTCACATGAGCGAGCTGCTCCAGCCTTCTTGTAAGATGATGGAAAAATCGTTGGGTGGTAGGCAGGGTGCTCCTGTTCACTGGCCTTAGCATTGCACAAGAAATGTTTACTGCAACTTCTGCTATTGTCGGCGGGCTCCCAGTCTGTTCCATCAATACTGCGCATGAAAAAAGAACCAGAATTAAACTCGCGAAGATAATTTCTCTGATACTAATTCAGCGTGGAAACAAGTACATCGCCATTTGGAAACCGTGATTAATGGGTGTATCGCAATTAAGACAGGTCTCAAACAATGTTTCGTTCCATGTGCGCCTCTCCCTTGGTATAAGCGAAACACCCTGCACTGAATAAAATGACAAAAACACTTACTTGTCACGGCGAAAAGTTGTATCCAACGTTGGCGTCTCTCTTTCTCCCAGTGGGCATTCGGCAGGCGGTAAAACTTTGTTCCAGGTGAATTGCTGTAGGCGTTGACAGCCCACAACACAACAAACCTTGTTGCTGCGACGCTGGGCCATGGAACGACCGCCAAAGAACAAATGTTTCGCTAAACTGCGGGAAACATGAAGAAGCTGGCACGAATGCTGCCACCAGCCGCCCTGTTCGTAGGCTTATAACACCCCACGGACGCGCGTGCCGCCGCTAGAGGCGTTCCCGTCAGCGATGAGTTAGAAGCGCAGTGTGCCCATACGAACGCGCCTATTATATCTCCCACAATGGTCTTGTTCATAGGGTGGTGTAAGGGTCTGGAAATGGGAGAATCAAGTTATTCGTGGTTTCCAGAATTAGCTCAGGCAACACACCATTGGTACTGCCGTCCCATTCGGAGCGTTTTCAATAGGATTGGCATTTTGTCAAAACTTTGACACACCTCGAGGGGCCAGCTTGAACTTAAGCAATGCTAGGGCGCCTCAACGCCAGCCTTTATTTGTACGAAGGAACGTCACCATCGAGGCGCCCTAATGGCTAGCTAATTATGGCTCATAACATTCACCCATATTAAAATACAGCTCTCCGACACTCGCCTGGCTGTCGCTGTCCCGCGTTCCGCGCTCACCTTGTCAGAAAGCATGGCCGGGCGGGCTTGAGGGAACACGAGACGCGTATTGCGTTTCTCTTCGCGTTTTGCGATACTTGCAAGGACTGCATGCAGAGTACCAGTGTTTGTTATGTTTCGTTGCCGCCATCTTTGCGTGGGGTATGCCATATATGGTGTCCAGGTATATGTTAACAATTTCAGCTACCGCAGATGTGAAGTTATGATTATGGCCGTTAGTCGTCAAGACGGAGATGCGCCGATATGCGTCAACGTGGGTGGGACGATATCAACCACTGCTATATCTGCCGAACACCAATGGACATTGTACTAGCTCTCATACATTAATTCACTACAAACAAGCAACTACTTCGTGAACAAAGGTATCGCTTTCGTGTTATTCGCCTTTTCGCTCGGTTTCAAGATTGTAATAACAGTAGAACGTGTTGCTTCCCAAGAAACTTCCGGTCTCTTCAATTATGACTAAAGGTGGTTGTTTAAGTTGTGCTAGAGAAAGGAAAAAATTACCTTTGAAGAAAATACATTTGAAATACTTGGCCAGTCACAGAGAGAAACATGGGCGGGCTACTCGTAAAGCCTTTTGTTCCCCGCCAGTGATGCTAGGCGCACAAAACCAGAAGCCATCCAGGACATCTGTTTTTAAACTGCGAAATGGTCTATACCGATTCCTATGATGGAGCGATCAGCCATGATTTTTTCGCCTCATTGTGTATGTTGTTGCACAACTGCAGGATAGGCGCTTTGTCCAATACTGTGATGTTCAGGGTGTATGAAAGCAATAAAATAACTTTTTTTTCCGCAGGTGATGGGGACTCGTGTTCCCTTGGCTGCATGGAGGGCTTCTCGTGTGACGGCGAGGCAAACATATGCAGAAATATTACCCTTCTCGAAAAAAAAAGGTACAATGGGAGTAGCTTTGCTGAAAAATGTTTTTTTTCCTTCTAGAGAACGCCGATGGGTTTCTGGATTATTCTTTCTACAAGAACAGTATTGGATGAAATAAAAATCAGCTGATTCATTGCGCAGATATATTTTGCGACTCTCTGGTTCTCCTTTTATTTGAGCTGCCCTTTGCGCTTCGGGAACGCCATGCTTTAGGGAATGACTGGTATTTACTGCTCTTCAAACTTTCATTAGCTACGTTTATACCGTAATATGCAGGGCATATACCTATGCAGTAATGTTCTTTAGGTTTCCGCTTTTGGACATATAGTAAAAGCGGTGATACTGCATTTCAAAAAGCGCCAATGGTACGGTTGCCTATTACTTATAAAATAAAACGCTGCAACGTAAACTGCAGGTGCAACCTGCACTTTTTATGGAGTGGAACAGTTAGCCTGCAGAGAATCACGTCGCCTGTCTTCTGATATTTGCTGTCCCATCTATTGTGCGCGAGATTCATCAATGAAAAAGCTGGCAACACCGTATGTTGTTGCGTTGTTCTACAGATGATCAATGCGGCCATAACATCTGCGTCATCGGCTTCGGCAGTACCCAAACTAGCAGAATATGTGAAATCTCCGAACACCAGTTTGTTTTTCAATAGTCCTCTGGCAACAATGTAATCCGAAACTCTTACCACTGGCATTCTCATCGCAATAAACATTAGTCTTTCGAAAACCACAACGATGGCGCGTGGCGTCTCTTTGGTCTCCCAGTAGTTTTCTATATTTTTGGTGCCAAAGCCCGGGAGCTGAAACGACCATCAGTTCAGCATTACAAAGAGGCCATCAGGCGTCGGCATTCCGACGGACTTTACCGTTAACTCAACGATCCTTGGAGGTGCAACTGCCTTGGACTTCACGGTTCTAACAACGAGGCCTAACGACGCCACAAGCCACGCCCTGTGAAACTGAAAACTCAAGCCAGCGGCGAAGAAAGACTCAACTTACCACCGAGGTTCATCGGGGTGCTGAAATCAACGCAACGACGGAGGTACGATGGAACGACTTAACAAAAAAATTCCCCATCTCCCGCTAAAGGGAACCATGTGTGGATGCGAAGCAGCCGGGAGATAATTAGCTTGAGCGGGAGGAACGTCGCCGCTCTCGTTTCGCGGCAGTGGTCGGGGCGCTCATCGCGGCGCTGCACAGGAGAGAGAATGAGGCGCGCGCACTCCGTCATTTTCATACCGCGGAACTACCGTGGCGCCTCCAGCGGAGTATGCAGCTGTCACACCACCTGTCGTGCGCGCTGCTCCGTAGAGGATTCCTAGAGGAAAGGACGGGGGGGGGACCGTAGGAGAGGAGAGAGAGGGGACGTGCATGCGCTGTGGGGGTGTGGGAGCCGCACCGTAGAGTAGATGATTCCTAGAGTAGAGGAAGGGGGGTGAGCGTAGGAGATCATAGGGGGAGGGGGTGGGACGCGCATGCGCTGTGGGACGCTCCGTAGAGTAGAGGATTCCTAGAGAAGAGAAAGGGGGTGAGCGTAGGAGAGGGAGGGGGAGGGGATGCGCATGCGTTGTGGTGGTGTGGGACGCGGGAAGGAGGGACGGACTAAGCACCCTCCAAACACATGCAAGCAAGATTAAGGAATGGGGGTCAACCTGGGCGACAGACACCACCTGCCTAGCCATTGCTAAGCAGCCGCTCTGTGCTCTCGGCCATGCCTCTGATGACTGTGTTAGGGTTGACGGCCTTCATATTACTACACTGTTCTGGTTCGCATAATGGGTGCTTCCCTACTTCATGAAAATGGCCGGACGCGGAACGGGGGACGGGGGACGCGGGACGGACAGAGCCCCGAGCATAAGATGCTTCGCATCTAAAACGAAGCGCTCTGAGAACCCAAGCGACGAAGTTGATATCCGAGGCAAATTCCTCGCTAGAAGCACAAGCAGACGAAGCGACACTGAACGTGCTGTCAGCAAGACTCGGCGCCCTCCTAACACAGCTGAGCGAGGTGGACGCTGCTGTCGAGCCGCTTGCGCCAGACGAAGAAGCCGCAGAGAACTACGCACGTAGAATTGCGTACAACGACAGAATAGTAACCTACGTCGTAAGGCTCAGCCAACAAGCCGGAGCCCAACGAGCGAACGCCATCACAGCAGCGGAGGCGTCACGGGCCCCTCGCAACGGGAACCTGAGAGCCAAAGGTTCAAACGTGAAATTGCCGAAACTCGAGCTGCAGCGGTTTAGCGGCGCCGCCACGGAGTGGCAGCCCCTTCTGGGAGCAGTACCAGCAAGCCATACACGACAACGACGCTCTTTCCGACGGAGAGAAGTTTTTGCATTTGCAGTCGGCGCTTTCTGGGAGGGCAGCAGCGGCGGTGGCCGGTATACAAGCGACCGCAGCCAACTATAATACGGTCATCGAGCTTTTCAAGGAGCGTTTCGGACGCACAGATGTGCTCATCCAGGAGCCTCTTACGCAGTTGCTAGACCTGCCAACTATACGAAGCGGGCAGGAGGTAAGAGACCTACGTCGCCTCTATGACCACATGCAGCGAAATATAGCCGCTCTCACGGCACTTGGAGTTCATACAGGCAGCTACGGAGCAATGCTCGCCTCCGCAATTCTGCGAATGCTGCCAGGCGAACCAGTGGTAGAATATCAC